>JAQGAV010000154.1:0-44306 GCA_034691345.1 Phasmarhabditis papillosa | reverse complement strand
TCGATCGAGAATATTCACATGTGTTTTGGATAACACTCGGTACAGTAAAATAGCCGTTCAAACTTTTGTATAAAAACATAAGATCTTTTAGATTTCTTCTAAACCACAAAGGTTTTAACCCCAATTTTCTTAACCGATCCGGATAGGACAGGCCTGGCAACAGTCCTGTCCTATCCGGATTCTCCGGATTATCCGGACAGCTTGATGGTATTCTCAATTGATATCCCCCTCATTGTCACATTACATCTATAGTTGAGATCTTATAACAAATTATATTCTATAACATATGTACTTCTTCACAATTCATTCAGTTTATATCAGAAAAAACTTGCGAGATCGTTTCTTGAGGACACAATTCGCCAAATTAATTATATTAGCATATTTGCTTGTGAGAATACAAATTTGTTTAAACTATTGCGTTTTGCCCTTTGTGACATACTAATTATTCCTGTCCACCAAGGGAGGAGTTTCAAGTAATTCAGAATAGAATTGCAGTTACACATAGGTTATTGTCTAACAGTCCTCACTCTAAAAACAATAATTGTAATTACTTTCCAACATATTCAATAGCTTCTAGCTATTTTCTTTCTTTAACATGATTTTTCTATCTTGTTCCTGAAGCAATACAACAACTTATAATAGTTGAGTTTACTTTTGCAGAATAAAAACAAGGTTTAAAAAGATAATTTGTAAAACCCAGTAGTGGACTACCTGTCTCAATTGGAATATAGACAACTTTGGAAACTGTGAGGAAATGGAAAAAGCTTGCTCGCGTGGTTTTTGTTTGTTGTTTCCAGTTCTAAGTATTTACACTTGAGAGTAATTCAATCATAAAATTAAACCAACAAAGTTGCCGGTTTTATTCAGTTTTCTTTTCTCGTTAACTGAATATACATGTCGTTGTAAATTTTAAAAACGATTCAAAGAAAAATTGCCGGAAAATATTTTATTAGTAATAAGGAAGCCGTAATTTATCCTCATCAAAAGTTCTGCCCTCAAAAAAGGGCTACCGGTTTGTTTTAAACTTATATTTTAGTATAGTAAAAGAATATAGTAGTGTTAGGATATCAATTGTATAGTTTTGATAACTGTAAGTAAATTTGAGCTTTTTAATTTTATTGCCATTTATAAATGAATTTGTTTCTTAACACTCTGTTATTACTCTAGTTGCTTCCTATAGAACTATTGGTAACTTCCTTCTTGGAGGAACAAGAGTACATTACCACCCACTCTCTTTAGTGATTCTTAAGATCTTTAACTGAAAAGACTAATCTATTATTCTAAATTCAGACTTTCCCTTTTGTTTTTATGCTGAATTTCAATTAAATTTGTTTTGAATTTGTTGAAATTCATCTGGAAACTCGGCAATTTGCTGATTTCTCCTCGAGATATGACATACAGGAGAATCTTCTGTTATTTGCAGTTGTGATGAACATTTTGGGTCTCGTCGCGATCATTGCCTGCACATGGATTACTGTAGCCGCATCTTTCGATGTGCAGAAGCGAAGGATTGGTGAGTTGAACTATTGAGGGCATAAGATATGAACACAGTGTACCGATCTGAATATTAAGGGCTTTCTTACATTGAATTCGACAAATACAATACTACATTACTATAGTATAAATCCTTCTATTATTTTCGCTACTTTTCTTAGGGGTGGGAATTCGGTTTAGTATTTCCGCCCGGCCCGGCTCGTTTGTAAAATTTTCGTGCCCAAATGCAAAAGCCGGGCCGTCCGGGCCGAGCTGTCAATTTGCGGCCCGCGACCCAAATATCTTCTTTAAATTGCAGGACCTATTTCTAGCAAGAACATGTATATTTCTATCAAAATTGCATAATATGGACTTCCGGGTTCGCTAAAGTTAATAATTTACTATTCTAATATAGAAAAATTGAAGACCCCTAAAAAAGAGACATCTCCAGATGGTATGGATGGGAAATAGCCCTGGCTTCTTTTATAATAGATTGCAGTTGAACAATCACTATTTTGATTTATTTATTCTGAGGAAATTGTTTCAGGAATGCGACTGCCTAATTTCCTAACAATACCCCAAGAGTCACCGTTGGTACAGAAAAGACGAATAGGTTGGTTAATATTAATATTAATAATATAATATTAATAAAATAGTTGAGCAGAGATATTCATTACGTGAATATCTCTGCTCAACATTGATGAAGGTGCTGTAATCCTAGCTTCTTCTGTTTACCTTCTTTCATACATAAGTAACTTAATATAATCATTACAGTTTTTATGATTTGTGTTATTAACAATCTTTGTAATATAATAAAATTATTTTTAATGTTTATACTTACAGGAATGCGTCTTCCTAACTTTCTAAAATACAGTGGTGACTATCCTTCTTCACAACTTATTGACAAACGGAGAATGGGTTAGTTGGTAATAAAATATATATAAGTTAATATTATAAATAATATTGTCTAAATAACAATGATATTGCTTATAAGCTTCAGCTGAACAAGCAAATGAGCTACTAATTGTTAACAATTTATAAGTTATGCAACTTCTTTAAAATATGTGTTCCTCAATTAAATTTAAAACTAAAATTTAATAGTATTTAAATTTATCTTTTAGGTATGCGACTTCCTAACATTATATATCTTCGTGAGAATAGTCATTTCCAACAGAAAAAGTTCAGTTTTGATTGATATACTGCGTGATTGTTAGTGTATAAAGATTGAATTGTTGTTGCTTAATTAATTGTCGGTAAAAGTTATTAAGTAAAAAAGAAGCAATATACAGTCTTAGCTGTGCTATCCATTATTGATCTTTCAAAGATGTGAAGTGCAAACTATATTTATGTGCTTGTATAATTAGAGAAGGTCTTGGATACTTGTCGTTTTGTGATCTACTTATAAACGGTAATCGAACATTACAAACAGTAAAGACTCCATTGACTTCTTCATCTTCATTAACCCTCATTAAAGCAAATATTTCTTAATAATACGCATATCCCATAATAATCCTATTTTGTGGATAACAATATATATTTATTTACTGGTTAACAAAATGGTTTTGTATTCAGCGCTATTCTTTTATTGATTATGGAAATATGAACAGCTAGTTCATTTTATTGCCAATACAATAAAAGGACAAAGTAGGCTTACAAATTCACCCTCAAATTGCTTTTGACAAGTTTTTGAGGCCGGGTAGAATAAGAATTGAGTGTTAGCGTAAGCAGTCGGTATGGGTAGATTTATATAAGGGACGTAGGGGTCAGCCCCAATACAGTACTGATGTATTATTGAAATGTACTTCTTTATTTCTTAGTTATTAATTGTTGAACATATAACCTGGCTCAGCCTGCAAATCCTCAGGCGTGTTAGGAACCATTTACAACCATGGGGCAAATACAAGGGTAATAACATTTTTGTAAAACATCTTTCTGGAATGATCAAGCAGTATCCATCTGTTTAAATACTAAGGAGAATTGATTCTTGGTGAAAGAGGGTTTAGAAGATGCTATGTTAAATGTTAATCTAATCAGTCGTTAGAATTATTAGAATAGCTATGACATTCTTTCTCATTTTTTTCTTTTTAGAAAGTCATCAGATTTTTATGAAATCTCCGCTAAAATCAATGAATTCCTGGGATTTTCCCATAATTTTATATTGATTTCGATTATTTGGATCGACGCAGAATCATTCATTGTATTTTGTCGAGCAAGCGAAAGCAATAATGTTATGAAATAGTTTTATTCTCTTTTATTGAAAATGCTCGTTTTGATTTATTTATACAAATTCACTGCTTACTACTGTAGACAAAAATGTGCCCTATTAGAAGATAACTTGTCTAATTTACTAACAAATTATTTCTTAACTGTTGATCTTCTGTTGGAGCTCTTTTTTATACAAGCCTGTTTTTGCCAAAGCCTGTTTGGGCCCGAAGCCCGAAAGCCCGTTTTGACCACAGCCCGTCTGTGCCCGAAGCCCGAAAGCCCGTTTGGGCCCGAAGCCCGTTTGAGCCCGAAGCCCGGGCTCAACCAAAACGGGCCCAAACGCCCAACTCTAATACATACTACAACGATAATCTTGCTTTTGAAGGCCCAATCATTTAAATACAAGCAAGATTTTACTGTATAGAGTTCCCTTCTCCACAATGCCTGCTTATTATTCCCTTCGAAAACAAATTTCGCCATTGGTCAGTCAAAATATATCACTATTTTGCACTTAATTTATTCAAAAATAGCAAAATACAAACTGGTTACGACTGGTTTTTTATGATTTAGGGATGTCTACATAGTGTTTGGCTATTTTGACATGGAAAATATATTATGGTCTAGAGTTTGCTTTGTATTTTTATTAATTTATTAATAATATATTTATATTTTAGTTTTTAGAAATGGATCGAAGTGCCGCAAACAGTACGACAAATCTAACAAAGAATGAGAAGCAGCTAAACCCTTTGCAGCAAAGTCTACATTCATTTAAGGTACATATAGTTAGTGCAAAATTACTTTTTGTAACATTTTTATAATGTGTACATAGTTGGGTTAAGACTTTGTATCTTTGTGTGACATAATAAGGCTCTTACCGAATCTACATTATGCCTTGTTATAACTATTTGAACCTAAGACCTATAAAGTTATTTCAGTAACACAAAACTAAGAGCTTTCTTATTTTCTTTATTACTTTAGTTTATAGATAATTCTCGCATTGATGTTGCTTATAGACCTAATCTTCCTTGGACTTTTTATACCGACAGCCACAAAAGGTTAGTTTTCATAATCGAAACTTGTTGTACCTTAGCAAAGATAAAAGTTTTATACCTAAAAAACAAAATATTTTAATTCAATTACATGTTCTGTATAGAATTAGAAGTTTTGCAAAATAACTAGAATATCTTATTTATACTTTTAGACTTCTTGGCTTTTGACTTCTTCGTCGTCTATGGCTATCTAATAGTACTCTTCTGTGCATTTATGGGAGTAATGCTATCTAGAAAAAATCTAATATTTCCAATAAAAGTTATTTGGGTAAGAGTATTACTTTTTTAGTTGAACAAAACGAGTACTATAAAAGTTATTTGTTGATTCAACAGTATACGCCATTTACAACTTATTGTTTAAATATGAAGATTACGGTAATCATAAATATCTTATGTCTTAGATTAGCAGTCTTATTGGTGTATTAGCTGTAATGGCCCTAAGTGGAGTTCAGTTTTTCTCATGTTCTTGGATTATTTACTTCAATCCGAGTTAGTTTATTAAAGGATAAACTGAAAGAAGAAACCACTGACTTACAGAAGTAAAACATTAAGTAAACACATAATTTTGTATTATATTATAACTTATATGATGAAACGTTTCTCTAAGTAACATAAAGGTTTTCAGACGAAGATATTGAAAAGACCTGCGCTTGGACATTTATGCGAACTTATATGGTAAGAGTTATGGTTTATATACTCTCTTAGTTTTAACTTTAGGACGCAACCATCTATATTCTAATACTGGGTATCAAAATATGTCAAGTGTTTATTTCCCAAGTGACAACTGACTTGATTTCAAGGAAAACAAGGTCTGTTAAATAAAAAAAGTAAAGAAACTAAAGACTATTTTCTTTTTTAATATTAAAAGTAGTTTAACTGTATTTTTATTATTAAATTTATGATTAAAACAAAAAATGACAACTAAAAATAGTGGATGCAGAATGTTCACCAATAGATTTATAGACTGGAAACATTTGATGTATCAAAGGACCATGAAAGTGATGATGAAGACGTAAGTATTTTACATTATTGAAAAATTAAATGAGAAACTATATAAAAACTAAGTTACCCTATATATTGTCTAAATATAAACTTTATATATTTAAATACTAATTTAAATAAAGTTCTTATTCAGATGGTTGTATTCGAGAAAGTAGTTTCCACAAGCGGAAAAACTCCTAAATCGAAGGTTCGCGACGCAACAGCAGCAATTGCTTAATCGGATAAATACAATTAAAATAATAAAAAATAATATTTATTTATTTTATGCAACAAATAAATATCATAAAAATGCTTCACCAAACCATCAGCTCGGGAATCTCTTCTGGTATATAGGGGTTGGCTGGTATGACGGAGCGTTTGCCTCTGAAAGAAGTTGTTTGAATACTTTATAATATAATATATAATAAAGAACTTTTACCCGGGTAAAAACTGCCAAGCATTCATATTTTAATGGAATAAGCCAATAACAGCATCTACTTTTAAGCTCAACTACCCGTTAATAAACTAACTACAGAACCCAACTATCCGGGTCTTGGCAACATAGATTTTGAATCATTGGTATTCTGAAAAGCCTACCCCGAGAACAATTAGAACATTTTGTAATTATTTCTTTGAATACTTTGCAATATCTAAGATTCAGCCTCGTGCATCAATGTGTTTTAAAAAACAAGACTATTTTGAAAGAAGATTTATCGCACCTAGGTAGAAGGATAGATAGTGCTATTATTTGTATATAAAATAACTTACATGTCCCATCGGATCTTTCTGCAACAAAAGTGATTAGGTATTATTGTACACATTGCACGTGAACCGAGTGTGCCTAAAAAGAATTATAAATATAAGAAAATAGAATAAGTCTATAAGACAACACCCAATGCTAGTAGCTTATATACAATGATCGAAGACTAGCATAATATCCTATCCGGAGTATTTCATACCTCCATTCATATCTATGTTTTATGATTAAAGATAATATCATCGAAATCTCTTAAGAATAATTTAAAACTTCTTTTAAAATAACAAAACGTTATAAGAGATTACTAAGTAGTACGATGTAAGTTATCACAAAACCTTCACCTAACATGCTCGAGGATGGATTACTCAGCTGGTTGTATATTCTATATTCTCATAACATAGAATATATTATCTATTAGTGTAGTTTTATATCTTTTCTACAGTTCTTTCATCATAGAAACCCTATTTATTAACTAACTAGACCTACACGCAGAATGTGAGACTGAAGTTAGTTTTGTATCTGTAGTTAGCGCCAATACCAACAGTATATAACAGCTTACAAACATTTCTAAAAACAAATAACTATAAAGTAGTTCCAAATAATAAGCATTTAAAACCAAGAATACTCATAATAAACTAAACAAAGACTCGATAATCTCAATAAATGAGCAAATATTCAAAGAGATTTTAGGACGGAATTGAACTTGCTAAATAATCTTAGTGAAACTGTGAGTAATAGCTAAAATGTATAATAGAGTAAAACTAATAATATTTAGTTAATCTTAACCAATGTTTTCATAAGCTTTATAGACACTGATTCTTATGTTCCTAGTAAAAAACGGATAATTATATCAAGCATGTTTTTCCAAATTTGCTGAAAAGAATAATTAAAATATGATTAGATTGAAGCATTCAGCAGCCTTATGTACAGAGAAGCAAAACAGAATTATTTATAAAAAATGAAGGAAATATTGCCATTTTTAGAGTATGAAAGAAACGAAAGGTAGCTGTCCAAAGACCCAAATCAAAGTAGCCTTTGCTTCTGTTCTGAGCTTAATTTAACCAGCGGCGGTTAGTGAGCTAAAAGAAGTTCCAGTTGCATAAAAGATACTGTAGATCAACCCTAGAGGGTGTCCGTTTAGATTTAAAGTCAAGCTAAAAACAACCATGCTCTTGTTTATATTAAATCAACTTGAAGAGAATGTTTCCTAAATATTACTGTAGCTTTAGAATTTCAAAGACCACACTGAAAAACAGCAAACAGCTAAACTTCAGAAAATAAAATTATAAACCCATTGTAGTACTTGATTGTATGTTATACCTGCTTATGGGGTAATTATTTTACGGTTGCTGAGTCTACTAAAAGTTTAAATATACGTAATTATCAACAAAAGTCGACACTCAATATATTCTAAATAGTTTTTGCAGAACATTACAGCACAAGCAATTCTTGCTGCAACTATACGTAACTAATAATGAACTATACGGTAAAATATAGAATACATCATTTTTAATAAAGGGATTATAACTGTATTGTTTTTAGAACAAATGAACAAACTTTAAATACAACTTTATATCTCTTGGTCACAGAGAGTCTTCAATCTTGTTCTTCCAAATGAACCTTTTATGTTTTCGGATTCTTTATATACTATCACTTTTAATACATAAATACTAAATTTATAGTTTATATTATGTACGACAAGAGCCCTTTTTCTTATATAAAAACTATGCAAATGACTAAATTCCGGAAATTCGCTAATGCGATTTGTTAGTACGAGACGGTCGTTAAAAATGGTCAACTTATTTAACTAAAAATTAGAATTTGCCTGCAACATCGATTTTTGAATGCTTATACAAAAGAAAACCCAAATTTCCTTAAAGTTGGTAGTGGCTGTTTTTAAGAATAACAGGAAATTAACCAGTCTGATCGTTGAAATTCAGAGAAACAAAGAACTGAGCGGAAGCATTCTCAGAAAATAATATATTCTGCATCTACTGTTGATACCACAAACGAATTTAAAGATGATAACTTTGTATATGACTATAATTAAAAAGAAAGTGAGGTCATTAGTTTTGCATGTTATAGTTAATTCATTAACATGGTTTTAGACTGTTTGATGACAATGAGATCTCCCAAAAATTGTTTTTACCATTATAAAATACTAATATGTTAATACTGAAGCTCCATTGAATACTAAACTGAGACTGGAGAAGTTGTCAAAATAATATCTACTGAATGAGTAAAACAAGATATTGTAGAACAATAGACATATCGAATGATAATAATAAATAAGTGTAATGAAAATTTGCAAATGGTTATCGAAGTGCATATTACCGCGCCTACAACTTCAAAGAGCTGCATATTTGCTACATAGGCTGGTGAATATTAACCTTATTCTCTTTTTATATTCGAGAAAGAATCAAATTGCAATCTCTCAGTAAAGACTAGCATTAGCTGATACCTTAGGAACCGCGAACAGTTCACATGGAACCAATCATCACTTCAGTTCAAATTATCTCTAATAGAAATAACAGAACCTAAATATAACTTTTGTACAAACCATAGTGATTCAAGCAAAAAAAAGTTTTAAAGCTTATCGAAATGTCACTATTATTAAAAGGATTGTTTGAAAAACTCTTAAATGGACCATAGCTACCTAGTTTAATCGTTGAAACTATTTCTTTACATAATCTTGCTCAACATTACATCAACTCCTTGTTTTAGTAGCTAACTATTGTACCGTAGTAAACAAATATTGGTAACAGTATGTTAGTATATTTGTTAATAAGTATTTCTATTCTTTATTTTTTATCTGAATATTGGTCTTCTAACCTTTTTCCATACACACTTTAATATCTGTGGCCCTTTTGGAGATAGTTGTTTTTATTGAGGAAACCGCGATAAATTTGAGGATTTTGAATTGGAAAATATGAAATAAAATTTATTATCGCGTTGGGAGTCTGGATCTACAAGATCTACAGCATAAAAAATGAATATAGTTCACAAGAAACAGAACAATAAGTTTAGATGAACTTTGTGGTTTACTCTAGATAAGAACTTAACCTAAATACTATGAGTTTGCTGCTAAGTCAGAACTACAAAAATCCCTTTAAAATTTATAAATATAAGTTCTACTCATTTGTAAGAAGATTAATCTGCTCATCTGACAAATACTGGCTTGTAGTTCTCTATGTATGGTAGTTTTCTTTTTTCACATAATTAAGTGCACATTTAGAATTAAAAGAAACTTTATTGTTTTAATTCTAAATGTATTTTCTCCAATAACATTTAGTTGTGATGCACACGTTCCGTTCTCTTTGTTGATCTCGCTGACTTATGGATGAATCCGGCTTAATACAATTCATCAAGACTACTGACGTGGCGGCCAAGGCTGCTTTTGGATTCTTCCTTCGAAACATATTTTATATTATTTTAAAGATTGTTTATTATTGTTTAAGGGATTCTGTAGCTTCGAACTTATTAATTGGACAGGCAAATCTACTGTGTATATTTAATTTAAAAGGGTTAATCTCAACAGAAGTTTTCTATCGATGGAGACTATATGTAGTTGATATTCTTGCAAATTCCCCTTATTCTTCTCTCAGTTTACTATACTCCTAAAACAATCAATTTAATCTTTATAAAACTCCATATAAACTAATTAATCTTTGATTCTCATCCGTTTTCTCAGGTCGTAATTTGGCGATTCCGTTGGCTCAAATGAGGATTCTTCCTTCTCCAATTCAAATTTCATTAGATTCGCGGGCTTTGACGCTCATTAACTTTAAAATGCCAAACTTTCAGTGCAATTTTACGCCCAAAGCACGATGAATCCACCTAAATTCAATCAAAACTCAGCTTTTCTTCCAGATTCCGCCTATTTTTGGAAAGAATGACAAATCTAAGGGCTATGATATGCCTTTTAAAGAAGTTTTGTGGCCTTATGCAGTTTTTAAGCTCTTTCGCAATAAATTTCGCATTTTTACACCTTTGGTAACAGTTTTTTAAAGTTTCGAACTTCTTTATAACTATCCAATAACTAAAAACAATCTTTCAGTGGTTTCTCGAAGATCTAGAGTTAGCCTTTTTTGCCATACATATATGATAAAATAGGAAACAATCATACGAAAGAATCGTTATCAATATACTTATATATTAGTCACATAAACTTCTACTCTCTTCTAAACTATTAAATAACACTGCGTTCTTTGTTTTCACCCCGTCTTCTGTCAAGATTAGCTTCATTTCTGAGCCCGTTGATTGATTCCATCCTGATTTAATTTTTCACACCCTCAAAGTAACCATAAACTACGAAAGAATAAAAACGTTTAGACTAACCTTCATTTATATAAGCTTACATGGTCACCCTAAGACAGTTGAATGTTCTTGTTCTTATTTATCTATAGGATTCTTCTTGTTTTTTCGTGTTAGATTCGATATTTTCTTCACTAAATGCTAATAAATTTGTGACGCAATCCCGCCACCGCTCCACTCACTTTGACTCTATTTTTTACTCCTCCACCTCTAATTTTAGCCACCCCGCTTGATAATGTCACACATCCTTCGCAGCATCCGATCTTAGTCTATTCCAAAATCAGATAGATTTTCTAGACTTGAAAGGGAGAAGCTAAATTTCTTGACTAATTTAACTTCAAGCGGTTTTATGTCGAAGATGTTTGTTTCAAATGAACATTATATTATTTATACCTAATAACTATTATATTCAAAGCCATAATAAACTTTTAAGAGAACTGTAAGTTTGTAAGAAGAACAAAACTAATTTTAAACCAAACTTCTAATAGCTTATTTTAAAATAGTTAAAACTTAAATTAATATGAATGCAGTTACTAACAAAGTTAAATGTGTTTGTTCTCTATTATATCTAAAGAATCTAAGTTTATAATCCTTAGCTCCAGAATAAGCAAGATATATGCACATGTTTGCTTAACCCTGACTTTTAGAAAAGAACATTACTCATGATAAACGTTTTGTTTAATTTACCTAAATTAATGGTATTAAACTCTAACATTCGGAATTACCTTGTCACATGATGTTTTTATTGAATGCGGAAGCTCAGTCGGAGAGAGAATTGTCACTTTCAGACTTTTCAATTGGAACTTTCAATACTTTGTTCTAATTGTTGTTCATCTATTTTTCTAGTGAAACGTGAGGCCACCCAGTTTCGTTCGAATTTTCGTTTTATAAGCTAGAGGTCGTTGTTTCGAATCTATTCAAAGATAAAATTTGTGATTTGGTAAGAAGGTTATAATTATCAAATATTCGCTCGAAACATCTGTAATCCTATTTATTGAAATTCACTGTAAGATCTAGTAGAAGAGCTAAAGGTTTCTTTAAATGCTTCTTTTAAAGACTGAAGTTGAATTTTAAAGCTCAAGATTACTGTAAAAGATAGTAATTGTAAATGTACCTACCCATTTTGTGTTTCTTTTTCAGTCAATAAGTCTATTTTCCTCTAACTTCAATGCTATTTCAATAGAAGGTAACAATAGTATAGCTATTACTAAACTATCAATGGTTACACACTATTATAGAATTCTATTAACTATCAGCATTGAACCTATTTATTAACTAGAAACTTTAATATTGCATTAAACTAGTCTTTATTTTGGTAATTCCTTAGTTTTCTAATTTTATAACACAAATTTCCTTCTAAACTATGTAATTTTGCTCCTTGGAAGCTGAATCAGTGGACCGTTAAATCGTAGCCGTTGATGTTTGCTAGCAGCAATGCTCAGCCATTAGGCATAAACAATGAATATAATTGTAGATCAAATAGTAGTCTAAAGATTATTCTGCAGTTTTGTAGTTTCTTAAATAACTGAAGAGTTTAAATCTAACTTAATAAAGTATAATATAACTATTTATTTAATACCTTTGGTTTAGGAAGGTCATCAGTCTTCGTAGACAAATCTCAAAACATTTTCAGCCAATACAGTTCAGTAAAAGGGAATATTTATTTACCGAGTTGTAAGTAAGAGTATCGTGTCGACTATAAAATATGCAAAAATGCTAAAATAGGTTGATTACTAAGATTCTAAAGGTGATCTATAAAAATAGTAGTATTGTTTATAAATAAACTTACATGACTAACAGAATGTCCATATTTACGTCTTCTGACGTGTTTTCTGACGTCTTTTATGTCGGTTCAGAATGTGCGCCATACTGGTCTTGCATTAACGCATTAGCAGTGCAGTCTACCTTTTATTACACCCACAACTAGTACTAACATTTAAAGGTTATTTATAAATTAGATATTCTATTGTCCTCAAATTCCCGCTCTATTCAGTTTTAAATAAGCAAGAACAGAATGCCGTAGTCTCTAGTTAAACGTTCTAGATGTAGAGTAGGATTGTATTGTTTAGAACTTTTCTGTAACAATTATATCTTAGTCTAAGAAACAATAAACAAGAAAATAAATAATATTATTTAAAAGGTTTTAAGAAATTGACTTTAGCCTAATTCAATTACCTACTGGTGTTGCATATGCTTGTAAAGAGGTATATGTATTCCAACTTACTTACACCCCATAAAGAAAGGAGGCAAAAGCAAGTCTATGCTCTAGAAAGAAAGAACGTGAGAGCAGTAACACGGATGTGAATTTACTTGCATTTATCTACATATTACCACTAACAATTTCAATATAAATCATATTTATTAACTAATTCTACGGGTTTTTTATCCATCTAAAGTACCGTATCAAGGTTAACAAAAAATAGAGCATCAGTGTTATATAATACTGATATTATAATCGTTGTTAACAATTACCTTAAGTTGTAAGTAGATGAGTTATTGTTATGAAGTTCTTAGTTTAATCTTTATATTCTTCAATTACTAAGTCCTTTTATTGATAAGTTAAGAATTTCTAAAACCTCTGCTTGCCTAAATTAAATCAATATTGAATTCCAAAACGCACAATTTCTGGGGTTAAGAATTAATTTTGGTTAATTTCGTTAATTAAACATAGTAATTTTTCATTAAATCTTTGCTAGAAAGCTATAAACTTGGCGTCATTTAACTGCCTTTCTAAATAAACCAAGAAGCTTTATCATTAAATTTACATTTGTTGTTTTTGTACATACGCAGGCGCGTTTATGGTAGTTTTAGTCAGTTTAGATTTTTTTATAATTACACCATGACCCAAAATCCCATCTAGCCTTAGAATGTTTCATTATAATAACTTTCTTTTATTTTAGTTGTAATTTTTCATAATATATTCTTATAATTATATTATATCAGACCTAAAAACCAGTTTCCTATTTGAATTAGTTTTGTTTTAATAGAATTTCCCGAATATACGAAATTCACAGACTATGTGTCAGAGTATTTAATTTCCAGAGAAACAGTTTTATTGTGCAAAACACCGGAAACAACAACTTTTGTTATTAAATTGTTCCTCTATGAGTTTATAGTTTCAATTATTTATGTTATTCGCATGTTTTTATGTAATTAAAGAATGATATAAGCGAATCATAGAACACCCGCTAAGATATTAGTCAAATGTATAATGAGTCTGGGTGTGGGTGTATTTACCTACTGAAGATACTAGCTATTCAAATCTATTAATTAAGCAATTAGTTTATAGTCTATGGACAAATTTCATGTAGTTTAAAGGTCTATTTACTGTAAGGCGGGCGCACATTTATATCAGTTGCTTGTACATTTTCTTTCGATTTCCGCGCTCCTTCTAAATTCTACAGTATACCTATGCAAGCGATGCATCCGTCTACTATATATAGCTAGATTCTGTATTTCAGAATGCACTTTCTTTAAACTAATATCTGTCTGTTAATAGTCTCGAGTAGATTATGACGTTCAGACCGAACAACATCATTATTCAATTTCTCTTTATCTTTGAATTCAATTGGAATATTATATAACAAAAATAGTAACACTTAACGGGTAGGCAGTATTGTACTGTTGCGTCACAGTTATTAATGAAAATAAGAAAGAACTAACAACCAATCTAATATATTATATAATAGTACTATTTAATTAAGTTCTAGACTATAAGTATTCTATTTTTATTAATCTTACTATACTATGCAATATATTTTCCATAGTACCACACCACTACAAACTTTAACATTATTTTATTGCTACATTGTTTACAGTTCTTGATGAATAGTCTAGATCGGAAGATGAAAAAGGTGCTTATAAAGAAGAAACTTCAATCTGGAATAAACAGTTCTATCTTGAACTGTCAAATTGACCGTTTTAAGAAAAGAACATTTAGTTATTAGTTTCTAATAGATTCGAACTAAAAGGTTAAATATATTTTTTTAGAAAAATGGAAATATTTTATTAGTTACGTTCGTTATTGACAAAAAAAGTTCATTTAATTTTGTCAAAATCACTAATATTAAAATATGTTCTACTATATCAGGTGACATGCTAAACGCAAATGTTTACTGCATAGCCTTTATTCTATAATTTGTATATTAATTTTTAGAATATAAATAATACATTTACGCACAATCTCTAGTGAATATTTGCAGCCTAATACTCTTATATAACTTAGGTTAAACTAGAATAACAAAGCTTAGTCTGCTAATTTTATCGTTTTTGGTCTAGGTCCTGATTAAAAATTGAGAAAATCATATTATGCCTAAGAAGGAAATGTTAATCCCCAAGATTTCAAGACCGGAAACGGTTAAAGGACCATTAAAAAATAAAACTCTGTATTATTTAGAATAGCACATTTGATTCTCTTCATTTAAGACTTACTAGAAGCAGCTTTATTATAAAAACTTACTTTCTATACAAGAAATCACACATTAGGTAGATCAAATTTCACTCGAAGTTCGTGGAAACGATGATATTTTTTAAAGTTCATTTTTGTTGTAAGATGTCTGTGGTTGACATTAATTCGACTCTTTATTAAACGTCCGTAGCAAGAGGGAGGAATTGACATTTCTTAGAAGAAGACAAATAAGTATTACACCCACAAATGATTAGAAAAGTTATTTAAAACAGTTATATTTTATTTAAACTTGTTTCATCTGTTTTAATAGTCCTAGGTCTATTTAAGCTTTTACTAAACTATAAGGTATGTTTAAAAGAAGACTGATCGTTATTTGTTATCTGCTCCACTTACAAATAAGCAAAAGGCCGGCAACTAGCTACAGACTATTTTGATTTCAAGAATCACTACATAGAAGGGAGTAGTTCTCTTGAGTTAGTTTAGCTTCTCTGCTTATTTAGTCATACTGGTATAGAGTCTACTTCTTATTAGACCGAACTTTATTTTCGATTATTGATGGAAGAAACAGCACAAAATTGTTTATGAACTTCTGGAAATCGTGCAAGACAGCCGTAGGGTTCGAACCCTTAGGTGGTTGCTACTCACAGATTGATAGACCGTCATCCTAACCATTACACCACCCTCATAAGAGTAAAGAAATTCGGTAAACGCTGTACTAAATGTTGAATAACAGTGTTGTAAAGTTATTCCTCTCATAATTATTGTTTAACTTGTTTTCCAGTGAAACATCTAATATTCGTGCATATTTTCTGGATTTCATTCTCCTGGGCGGTAACATTCGCATAATTGATGACGTTTTCTGCAAAACAAGAAAATTTTCATTCAAAAAGCAATAACTTCCTCAATTTACATGGATTTGTTTAATTATTTCTGGAATTTGTTGATTTTCCTAAAATGTTTAGAAAGTGCGCGCGACGACTCCTTTCCGCGCATACTAATTCCACAAATTCCGATCAAACGAATTTAGACTAAACTATTTAAACTATTCTTTCTTGCAAAACATTTTAGATTAAAACTTTTAATTTGTAATAGTCTAATAAGTTTAATTATAAATGACAACTGCGCACACTACATTTAAAGCATGAATATCCAGTGAACCGTAGTGCGAAACTGATGCAAGCATCGTCATTTAATGTACTAGACTTAAAAGCATAGAAAGAAAATTGTAGACATCTTTTTAATATTTATGTGCACTTGTACTATATAATGCTTAGCAAGACCGGTCCGGAATTATGAATACTCTATTTTAAAATCTGTATCTTTCTAACAATCTTATTAACAACAATCTAGATTGTTTCGTTTGTTCTGTGTTTTTTATGTTGTTTCTCTCTGTTGCTTCTTAATTAAATGATTTGCTTTACTAGTCTAGTACATGTTCTTGCTTCTCGAAGAACCATGAGAAAAGCTCTCTTTTTAATTTTTAGCATCAATCCCGTTTAAGACTTTTAGAGTGCAGGATGGCTTGTTTCAAGAACACCATCTTCCAGTTTCAAGTTCATACAGAAGAGGGTCGGGAGTATGGAATCCTAAAGTTCTGAAAAGGAAAATAACATACAAGATATATGCGCTTAAGTTTTTTTTTGAAATGAATAATATAAAACATAGCACAATATTTAAGTAATAGAATCAACAGAAAGTTGTCAGAAGTCGTTACTCATGCTTATCCGATACAGCTTCTGTGTCTGCAATTTGTTTTTTAAAAGCTTTACTAACAAAACTACCGTACCATTCTCATATTTATTTTCTAGTCACCCGTTTTCTAAGAATGTTCTAACTATTTACTTATTATCTAACTAAGGTAATTTTGACTAACAATCTAGGCTGCTCTTCGCCTAGTGTCACTCTTTACCAGGAACAAATAGCGATATTAGCAGAGTTATTTGAATATTTATCTATATATTTTAGCTTTACACTTGCTTATTAATAAATACCACCTACAACGAATAATGTTATTCCCTTGTCTAAGAATTCCAATCAGTCCATTTAGGATGACTAACAATTCATTCAAATATTATATGTAAAATAGAAAAACTAAATAGATAGTTCAACTTTCGTTTCTAAAGTGTCAACTTATTTCATAGGATAATTTTATGAAACCAATATATATGTTCTCTCCGATTGATACCTAGCGCTATGATATATTATACCATACTCACAAATTTTAAAATAACTTCTCCAGTGTTCATAAATAGGTTTTAAAGCATATGAGGGGGTTTCACCAATTTCATAACTTGCTTTTATTTAGGTTAGCTGAGTCATTGAGTAATTGGTAACCCCCTGATTTTGGGTGTTTTTCAATAAAAGCTAATGTATTACATTCACTTAGTGGGTGGCAGACAGAAAGTTCGCTTACAGACTCAGAAAACAAGCCAAAGTGTCACGTAAATGCAGGACGGTAACCCAAAAGCTGCTAAATGGCTAATTCTAAAGATGGTTTTGTTAATTATAGTTGTTTTCTTAGTTTATAAAAGAAAACTTTTATATATTGTCCAATAACATAAGATATGACTATTTATTTTAGTGATAATATAATAATCACTCATTTCCGCGAGTTCCATTGTAGAGTTAACTCTTTTGAGCAAAACTTCTTCAGGTTTGGAGATATCGAACAATAAGTTATTTTCGAAACAACTTAAAATAAAAATAAATGTTTGAAATACTGAGAAAAGTCTGCAGAATTGCAAGAAGAGTAGGCGATTTAATGTACAAAAACTAATAAAAGTAATTTAATTGTCTACGTAACAAAGTTAATTATTTTTATTACATAGACAGGCACAGTAATTTCTCAACATTAACAAGACAAATTTAGAAATAGCAGCTTAAAAGCAAGGACATATCTGATTTTAGGAATCAATTTTGCAGAGTTTTTATTACAAGCAGTGTTACCGAGAATAATTCCTAGCAGATTAGTTGTCTTTGTGAGACACAATAATAATATATTGAATAGAACAAAGAAGCCAAATTAGACCTTTATATGACCAAATCTTATTTATTTGAGATTGATTTAATTGATTTATTACATTTAACTATGTCTTATCTATTAGAGAATATCATTTGTTTATGAAACAACTAAAATTAGTTAGTTTTGTGTTATATATAGTTCACTCTTTCCACTATCAAAAGCCTATGTTTAAACTGCATATCTAGAAATTAAATTTTTCAATTAATAGGTCCGTGAATGATTTAAAGACAATTGAATAAACTAATTAAAGATTACAGATTTTGTTAAGTAAGTGATTATAATGTAACCCTTTGTATCAATTTCCTCCCCCTACTCACAAGGGGTTTATCTTCTTCACAACAAGTTATATTTTGCAATCGTTGATTCATTAACAAGATTAATTCATTGTTTTCGTGTTCTTTTAAACCGCCATTTTATTTTATCTTCAATGTTTGTTCGAGTTTGCATTAAAAGTTACTTTTTCTATTTTTATAGTAAATATGCTACTTTTATCTTATTTCTAGTAACAATGACTACAAAACAGCAATCTATTAGTTATACAAGCTTCAGTTTTAGCTTGACTAGGTTATCTATGACATCCGATGAATATTGCCCTAAAAGCTCCAACAAGGCTGCCGTTCTGTCTGAAGGTATCCTGATTAAGATTAAGCTTTTCTAGAGTTAAGTATTTTCAAGCTCCATAAAAAGTTAAATCTTAATCAGGAAACCTTCAGATACATTAGAAATCCTTGCAGTTTTAGTTTGGTACCGCAGAACCAAATAGGAATATACGAAGATTTACTAAAGTAAATGAGACCTTTAAATAAATATGTACTAAAGCTATAGTAGATGTATATAACACATTTATTTAACTCTAAAAGCAGGAATAAAACAACAATATGCTTGTTTTTTATTTGTTTGAGAATACTCCCACAGAATGCAAAAACTGAATCAACAAAGCCTAGTAATTTTCGAAGTAATTCATGAAATACAAACAGCATTTTCTAAAATGAGTAAGATTACCAACATTTTCTTGTAATTATTAAGTCTGTAAGTAGAATAGACAGAATAATTATTATACTGTCTAAGAAGGATTTTTGTTTTTTGAATCAAAATTGTTGTTTAGAAGGGATTTGTAACAGTTAGATTCTACTTCAGAGTAACTGAAGTTTGCTGAAAGAGTCCCAGTTATTGAGGCTTGCCTTCTGAGTATGCTTTTACTTTTCATAGATAGACATATTCGAAGAAGAGTACTAAGGTTTATCTATTAAAACATATAATAGTTTAAATAGTTATTTCATATTACGTAAAGGTTTGCTAACTACTTCTGCTTTCTTTAACTTATAGTTCCAGTTGTCGTTATGTTTTATACCTATATGGTTCATATCTTTTACTGGACTTCGATTCTTAAACCTTTCCGTTTTTTTCATTTTAAAATCTTTGTTTGCCACATCATAAAAACATTGTAAATCTGCAGTTTTGATTGACTACCTACATCATTTTAGTATTATATTTACAGCCGAATCATTTTTCACCGGCGACGCGGCTATAAAAATACCGGTTTATGGTTATGGATTCTCAATCTTCGAATCTTTTAAACGCTTGTAATTCTGTTATGAAGCTGTTTCTATCAACAATGCATTGCTGTAAAGACTGGTCTTTGCACTTTTTGCTCTGTTTTTGAAAACTTGCAAAATAAAAGTTTTTTCAGGAAAACAATTTTATAGTCCATTGAGCAATTTGGGTGTTAATTTAGTAAAGTTTGCAAATACGAAAAGTTTCTATCTTTTGTGCATATCTGAAGATAAGTTTTATGTTCTTTCCGTTTGTGACTATTAAGAATCTCTGAACCAAAATAAATTGTTATCTCATCAGAACCCCGGTGTACCTAGATTATTTAGCAAATCTAATCTATAAACTATTCTACTCGTGTTATAAAGACAGAGTTCTTAAAGGAACTTGCTGTCGCATTTTCCAAGTTTATTTTAATTAATAGATCATACATCACTGATTATTATAGTAAAAGTTTCTAGTATTTTATATCGAAAGTGTGGATTTTTAACTGATCAGTTTTACAACAACGAACATGCTGCACTGCGTTTACAAATGATGACAAATCAACGTTTTTGGTCATAACTCTTTTAAAAATTACCTCTTTGGCATTTTTGAAAGTCAGCAATTTGATACACAATTGACAACAAATAGTGAAATAAATGAAATAATACTTTTTTCAAATTACTTTAAAGATATGAGCAAAAAACCTATTTTCTACGGTAACTTTTTGAGGCTACATGATTTTTTTCATATTAATATTGTTTTCTATTCCGCCTAGTCTTTCTACGCTATAAATAAGTTTAACTATAGCAAAAAGGTGAAATTTTTATATTATTATCTGCAAAAAACCAATTGCGCTAGTTCATTACTGTATTATCGAAAACCCTACAACAAGTTTCTTTAAAGTCTCAAACTATTGTCTGTAACATTACTCTCTGCGACTACAAGTTTTGCGAAACGAGCATAATTTAAATATAAAAGTAATTTTATTATCTAGCAGCAGGTGCAGCATGCGATTGCGTCTAATTTGTTGCTGCCAATATTTCATTCATTTATTAGACAAACTGACATTATAACTTTTTGATTCAGTAATTTACACTCATTTCTGAGACGGTCTACGATCCCTTGAAATATTGTCTCTTCCGTAAGTTGCGTTTTTATGGGAGTAACGTGAGAAACAGTGGTGTTATAAAACTAAATTGCACTTTGGAAGAAAACAAATAACTTTCTACAAACATTATATGTATTTTCTATAGAACCACAGCTCATATGATACGGCGTTAAACCGTAGCAGTTGTACAGATTGTATATTGTTTGTTGATATAATACTCGTTTATAGTATAAAATATATTATTTTGAAATTCTACAGTAATTAGACATATATAAACAAGGAACATTTGCAACCAAAGAATACATTTTGTACTGCCAATAAAACATATTAAATGAACTGCAGCTACTTTCCAAACAATAGCGGTAATACAAGGAAGTATAAATATAACTGTGAGATGACATAACATTTGTGACCTAAAACTTTTAACAAGTTTTGGGAAATTTTAGTTTTAATGGTCTCGACAAGAAGATGCATGGCTATAAGAAGATGCCGCTAAGAAGTATTCGGAAACTTCTAATTAGAGGTTCCAGTAATTTTCATATTAAATATTTAAATAATAACAAACTTAATATTCAATGATCAGCATTTCTCTACATGAAATAAAAACTTTCACAGAATCTTTTGTTTTAAAATGCCTAAAAGTGAACTTTAGTTGAATCACCGCCAGCTATTTTACTATGTAACAAGCAATTTATATTCATGAATTAAAAAAGAATGAACTTTATAAATTCCACTAAATCCAGAACAAGGAGTTATTGAACAATAGAAACTCTTTTTTCTTTTTCTACTTGCCCTCCCTTAATATTCTAATTTATTCTAATATCCGGGTATTAATTAAGTTACTTAGCAGACTTTACAGCAAAAACCTTTATAAGTATATTTATTATGTAAGAAATAGACAGAGTTTACGTTTTTTATGTGGAATTTAAATTGTTTAACCAACCCCTTGTTATAGTTTCTCGCTCAGTTTGTACTTAATTCTATTAGCTCATGACGGATAGCTATTTTAAAATTAGGTAGCTCATTCTCAAAAACTACTTTTCATACAAAGATTTGGATGACACCGAATCTTTAAAAATATATTTCAATTCGATACCTTTGTCATTCTTTTCTATTGATTGTGCTTTTCATGTATGTTTTCTTGTTGTTTCTCGTATTATACGTTATTATATATATATATTTTTTTTAGATGAATGGAATGGATCAAGGGCTATTAATTCGTCTTCTTGTATGTTTCTTGTTAGTTTCATACACTATTGCTGCTACACTGCCCTCACAATATGTTCGCTATCTTATACAGGGTAATCATTTAAATAATAGTTTATACATAGAACATTGTCGTATAATTAACAGAATGTTATTGAATTTAAAATATAAGACTTTAACAAGATTACATAAATAAATGTTAACCTAGTACAAAAGTATTCCTTAGTTTTTAAATATTTTATAAATATCCAATACATTTGTAAACTCTATGTGTTTATTAACCAACTGATTTCAGCAGCACAACATGGCGATTTTGATGATGTTCAACCAGCCTTTTATAGAGTTAGCAGAAATGAAGTTAGTATTTTAATAACAACTTATTATTATAAATAATTGATAACAAATTGTTGTCATTTGGTTAGTTACGGTGATTGTCTACCGGGCCAGTCTTAGACCAGATTGCACCATTAACACTTGTTCTAGCCATTACTCATAATTGACCCTAAATACCCACTATTCATTATATATTAATAACGTTCTGCATTCAATTCTGCAATTTCACAACAGAAAACACAAAAACATTTAAAATGACGTTGCTATTTTCGGTTTTCTGTGAATAGATAGGTTCTATAATTGACAAGTTCAACCGAAAATGTAGAATATTAGACGGGGAAGAATCGTTTTTGTTTGTTCAACTAGACCGTTGAAAAGGTAAAATATGTTACAGGGTGGGAGAAGAGTTGTTACCGGAACTATTATATTAGATTAAAATATATTAAATCCGTTTCACTCTTCTATTTATAACATTATATATCTACCCCTCTTAGGTATTGAAACGATATACCATAAATAGCCTAAACCAATATATAATTACTTTCTATAACATTAAATATATCTATGTTAAAATAAATTAAACATATAAACAGTTAATGTATAAAGTATATTATTTTCAGATGAGTCGTCACATAGCTGGCCCCGCTGACCTACCTATGCTCCGATTTGGATGACCCCTAACACAATATCAACTATTCCACTGATCTCTATAAATATCTTAAACGTCTAACTAATCATTTCGAGACCACGCCCATATTTTGATCTCAAACCAATCTCAATCCCCATTTCTTCTTTTTAGTTTGTGGTGTTTTATTCACTAATGAAGAATTTTTGTTATTTGTTTTATAATTAATGGCTGAACTTAAAAGAAAGTTCAAAAATAAAATGGTCCTATTAAATTAATGTGATCTATGTGGAATTCTCCGATATTTATTGATAGCAGACAAGTTACATAAGACTTAATTCTTAGAACAAGAAAAACAAAATAATAGAGACTCAACTAATCAATTCCCACAAACAGCTTTAATGATTTCAAAATAAGAATTATTGAAAATATGTCTATCCATTAGCGGAGCCAAATTGCTATAACAAAAGAACCACAACAGACCTGCTAATAACTTTTAGAAAACAATTTGGTGTTATATTATTTACAAAAGATATATTCAAACTAAGAAACTTTATTGAGCGGTGAGCCGCAAATTCGTTCGACAGTGAAAGTTTGGAGGATTCGATGTTCCCAAACGGTCCCCTTAGGTGATCTATTGGCCATCTTTTCTCACTATAGGGAGTTATTTCTTGTGGAACCTATGATTTTATTTAATCCACCAATAGCGACATCAACATTTTCAGATAATTTGGTGACTTTGTATTCAGTCCTTCTGTTAAAACCGTCGCTGTCAGTTAGATGTTTGACATTACATTATTCTAAAACACTGTAATAAAAGAAGTGAAATCCAGTATCAGTTACCTGAGTAGAGTTTAAAGAAATATCATCCACTATTGAAATATTTCCGGATTATTATAATTCGGTCAATATTGTGTGCCGCAAAGTGTCCTCTTTAATAAAGTTTAGTCTGCAGCTGTTATTGGTGGTTACGGTAGATCTCTCCTTGTCACCAGTGTCAATAAGGAGGCGGCGCTCAAAGAATCAACTAAGCTCGAATGAGCATCCATGAGTTTATAACCATTAGCTAACACTGCATCCCTCAGGTTTTTGTAATCCGTAAGAGTTTGTCCATAAGGTTGGTAAGGGATTGAAAGTTTAGATAATCGTTAATTTGCCGAAATTTTAAGAATTGTATTATTTTAGGGTTTATGAACAATGGTTCAGTTGGAAACAGACAGGAATTGGAGGAAAGCAATAGATTTTGTTAATAAATTCATGTAAATAATAATTGTTCCTATTTAACCCTTAAAGTGAATGGATACGTGCGAAGAACCTTATGAGAAAAAAAGAACCTGTTTCCGAATTGAATATGTTGTTTTTTGGTGTTCGTGTTCTATGTAATTTGAACTGCCTAAAGGCACGGTACACTCGAAATTTTGTTTCTAATTTTATTGTTCTATATTGTTCAGCCTTAAAACTTATTAAATAATATGTAAATATCAAAAAATTTTAAAAAAAAACGAACGAGTTTAGATGATTTTGAATTTTGGCTCTTCCTGGCTAACCTCACTCGGGTTACTGTCAGGGGAACCTAAACGCAGGGTAGCAGACTTTTCAAACGCTCATATCTACGTTCCAAATAAATAAAAAAAAATCGGTCTTCACATTTTCATATCAGAATAATAAGCTCTATTGAATGAAAGAATAGAAATGAATTTTTTTTTTCGAGTGTACCATGCCTTTAAAAGAGGATTATAGTCTGATTCATTAGTAATAATGGAGTTGTGCTTGGGTAACACACTCCATTACTATTCTTGAATGGGATCACATCTGGTCTAAAAAATTAATATTCAACTTAATATTATATCTTTATGTTATCACAATCTATCGGAAACCGTTTGTAAAGGCTATTTTCTGTGAAAAGTTGAGCATAGACGGAAATTTTGAGTAAAAATACAATTCGAGTCAATAATAATAATAATAATACACATCTTCTAACTATAAATACATTTTGGTCTCATATAATCTCATAATTTGAACTAAAAGTCTGAAAGAAAGTTTAGATGAAAGCATGTAAAATTGAAAGAACAATTGTTATTAACAAATATATTTGACTAGACTCTTTAACCCTAATGGGTCTTGGGGTGTATGGTTGTTGAACAGGATTTGATTTCTTTCCCAATTCCTTGAAAATATTACCCAAAGCTGAAGAAAATTTACCTGAAAAGAAATCAGATATTGAAGTTTGTACTTAAATATATAACATATGTATTTCAAAAAGACTTTTAAGAAGATAGTGGAGTTTTCATAGATTTAGACTGTTCACTATATAAGTATGATGGTTTTGATTCTACTGGTTCCATCCAGTTTTGGTATAGTTATTAACAGTCTGACAAGAAATTAGAAACGGCCGTAGAATATATATAATGAATTATATCTATTTTTATTTGTTATTGAATATATTACCTGTATTTAACAGCATTTCTTGTGAAGAAACAATGGCGCCAAACTCGGCAGGAGCTAGAATATGATAATAATGAATTTAATTAAATAATAATAGAGATGTTAGTTTATTGAATACTGTGTTCGAAATTGTTCAACGTAACGTAAACAATTCAAACCAAACTTTATATAAGAATTCCAAATAACTATTTAAAATAATTAAGCGGGTGTTTTGCCTAGCGTTTGGAGCAGCGGTTTCTGAATTCCCGAGATTTGAGGCTGTGGGTTCGACTCCCCGTATGCAGAAAGCTTGGGGAAACCAGCCGCTTATTTATCTCATGTTTCCTGTACCCAAAGACTGAATGTTAGAAAGGAGCCATGTCTGCTCAGAAGATTCAGGAATGAATGGCGGAAACCCTGCATCGAAAATTCTACTATTAGTGTGATTGGAGTGATAGAGGAAATAAAATACTTTAAACCAACCACAATAAGACATTTTCTATTTTGTTAAGAAATAATTTGTGAAAACAAGACTAATCAAAATTCATAAAAGTAACCTCAATAGCAAGCATTATTACTTCATAGAACCTTGTCATTAGACAAAAACAAAAATGTTCCTTTATAATGTTAACTGAAAGTCTCGTTTACTAAGAGTTTATTAATAATAATAATACCGTTGTTGTTAACATTTGCTAGAAAAAGGAAACTAACGGGTGCAACCTATATCAGATGGAAAGAAACTGCGCTCTGCTTTTAATTTCATAGGCAACTTAATGGATCCGCCGGATTTTGGGAGTTTGGACAATTCAACATTAATTCTTCTAAACCAAGAATGGAGTGTTACTTCTATATTTTTAGGTAAATGTGTGCAAAATTTTATTTTTCAAGCCATTTTCAAACAGAATTATTGTTAACCCCCAATTAAGGCTGTGAACAATTGATTGTATTTGGGACGACCAGTTCCGCCCCAAATAAAATTAGAGAAAAAACTTACAAATTCCCGAGTTATCTTCGCCTGAGAAATAGAGTTTTCTATCACTTGCAGATAGAACAAATACAACAGAACGTTTACACTGTCCGTCTAGATTCCATTGAGAATTTAGATCGTTTGCTAGCTTTTGTGAACCCTAAATAACTATATACTAAACCATTTACAATATTAATATTATTGTATTTTTATATTATTACACTATATCAATAAACAAAAATTCATATGTCTTTTTTGTAGAATTGTTCCAGCTAGGTTTCCGTATAACTTTGTGCACAACTGCGAGTTCTTAATTGAACTGTGCTTGCATTTCTAACTATGCAAATAGTAAAATCACCGTACAAATAAAGAAACTCTCTTGAAACATTCTGATAAATAACATTTTGCTATTAAATAAAAGTATCTAACTTCAGTTTTAAGAAGATCTAGGATATTAGTATCAGCAACGTTATATATTCTCAAAACAGGTGAAAGGACTGATTTTTTATGAGAGTATCAGTATTTGATTAGAACAAAAGTATTAAAAATATTTGTTGATAATAATACTGTGTAAAGAAGGAGTATATATGTATAATTATATGTATATAGTCTATAACAAATAAAGACCTCAGGTCTCAGTGGTATACATAGGCTTCCGCGATTACGTATTTGTATTTTTCTGGACATGATAGAAAATAAAACTAGTACAATAATATTTTTTTTACAACAAACAAAAAAATTGCGCATCGAACCATGTAATTTGAGTTTAATTTTGCCACCGAACGAGCGATTTTTGGATCCTTAAACAACACCGCTCACCGCTGTCCTTTTTTGTTACGGACTATAGAAATAAACAAATCTGTTTTTATTATTAATAAAGAAACCTCATTGGCTATAGCAAGTACGGAGTCGACTCCCTTCCTAGCACAGAAGGTACTTCCGCCCTCTTCAGTTCGTGCTGATAGAGATGTCAGTTCGGAGTTTAGTCGATAACGCTCAGATTGGGTTAAAATCTGTAATATTAACAAATTAAATTAAATTATTTGTTATATGCCGAACTCTTAATTTTATTATTAACTTTAATAATGGCACAATATTTTTCAATCCGGAGAACCTAAAAGAGAAAAGGCTTTCTTCACATTAGATTGACTGTGTTTAATATTAGCAATGAATAATATTACCTGATCAGGGTCACAAACATTAGATACAGATAGCATATTACACTCCTTAAATCCTCCTTTTCTGGGATTAGGATACTCGGACGCCGTCCATTCTTGTGAAAGTATCGGTACCACAAGGAATGGAAGCAACAACAAAAGGGGGTACATCTACAAACATAAATATCATATAATATATTTAGTTTACATAAAAGAAATTGATATTTATTTTATAGAAGAAGATACAATCTTACTTTAGGCTTAATTTTCCTCAAAGATTTAGACAAAGGTAGTTGATCTAATCTGAAACCCGTTGAATAAGTCCTTAGTTTGTAAAGTTAATATCTCTGCTCAGTTGGTACAAAAGTCAAAAATAGCTGCTCCGAAATCTATTTTTTATTTTATCTATTTTGGAAACATTTCAACAAAATAATAAGCATTATGATATTATGTTAGAGAATGATTACAAATTACCTACAAAACTCAAAATGATAGTATAAACGTTATGTGCACCTGTATGAAATAAAAATCGTTTAATAAAAATAGAGCAACAATATTGCTATCTTTGATAACAGAACAATATTATTAAGAATAACAAAAGAGTAACTATCCAATTAGGAAGTAATTGTAATGGGTGTTCTTCTCTTCTTAAAATGATTAGCTAAAATGGTTTCATTTGATTGTTTGGGTCTTGACGGGAAAAGGTCAGCAGCCTGCTAGAAAAAGACAGTCCGACGACAGAATCTGACATAGTGTTAGAAAATGAAAGAACGCAGACACTGCATTTCCGAGAGAAGCATATTTTACACAGAAGAAAGGTAAAAACAGGAAAGAAAATAGAAATAAAGCCAAATGCTGCCCAAATATTTAGTGGACCGTTTTTCTATTACGGATGAATGGAAGAAAAAGTGGATTCAGGCTAGTTTTGTTTTTTGTTAAAAGAAATTATAGTGTGTAGTTTTATATAAAAGTCTTCTCTCATGAAGAGCCTTTGTTACTTTCGGTAATAAACTATAATTTGTTATAAACGGCATGAATTCTACAAGTTTGCGCCTTGTCGCAACTAAATAGGTTGAAACAAGGAAATTAGGTGCTGGTCAGCCAAAGTCTAGACCCCACACAAATACAAAAAGTAGTATTGAAAGTTATCAAACCGTTGAGTTTGGAGACTTAAGCAGCTAAACACATATAAATTCACAGCGCATAGTATATTAGGCTGCGCTACTTGCGTATGTGGTTGCGTACTTTATAGAAACTCAAGTAGTCATGTAGCACTTGAAAAACAAAAATAAAATAAAATGTGAGTGTTCTAACTTTCTCTGATCAATTTATCAATTGTGACTGTGAACAACGAGAAGCCAGTAAGCGACGGACCGAATCGATCAATTAATTTGAATTTCTTGTTTTCCCGCGCTGGGCAGATCAAAATTTCTTTTTCTCTTTTGTGTAGTAAATCGGACAAGCGAAGCGCGTGCCAAGAAAAGTGAGAAACTAAAATATAAAGGATAGAAGATAGGTTTAAAATTAAGTTTAGAAAGATAACTGGCTATAAATAGTTGTAATAGAGAGATTTTGTGATATTATTTAGTTATTAGAAGAACATATTGTAGAAATAATAAGTTTGTTTTCTAGTCAAAAAACAATCTTTGTTTAGAATGGAGCCAATGGAATCGATTATGAAAACGCAGTCAGTATTTAAGGATTCATTGACCAGTGGATTCTGGAACCTTCAGAATGCTGTAAACAGGTAATGAAAGAACCATATAACATATCACATTTGAATAAATAAAAGATCTTTGTCAGTTAAAAGAAACCTATATAGTAACAAGTAATCTATTTAACAAAGTTAACGTTTTTTTAAAATTACTTTTAACTAAAACTTGAAGAAATCAAACGCTTGCGTGACGGCTACCCCATTGTGCGCACCATAAAATACTATAAAAATCAAAAATCGTTGTTTTTTTAGGGTGGTGAATTTAATTGCTGCAATTGAATAGGTAACAAGTCAATTGTTTTATGGTAGAACCTACTGTTCATCATTTGTTTAGGGTTCAAATATATCATGCTTTATTATACAAGTTATAATAGTAGAACTCAGCAGAAAATACATAACAGTTCTGTTTTGAAAATAACACTTTAATAGTGGAAATAGGAGTTAAATTATGCATTATTATTGAAATAGTCAATAAATTTAATAAATATTGTACATTACATATTGCGCAATTTTGTACGATTTTATACTGCTTCTGAAAATACTCATTGTCGTGATAAACGCAATAAAACATTTCTGTAAACAATTTAAATACATTTAAATACAGGATTGAATCAAAAACGTAAAAGGAGCATTGCAATTTTGATTTCTATAAAATCCTTAAAATCGATATGGCGGCGAATATGTTTGAATAAAAGAGGCCTGCGAGCTCAGTGAGCACGGCAGAACTAGTTTAGACTAGGCTAAATTAAATAAATAATATTTTAACAGTTAAATTAAAGAAGAAAAGTAGAAATTTCATTGAACCGAACACATATTTTGCATGTCTCAAATAAGTGTGAAGTTTATTTATGAAGAATACTATCAATCAAAATACCGAAGACTTAAAAACACTTTTTAAAAAGAAAATGAAAAATAAGAATAGATGTCTAGCTATGTTAGATATTATATTCTGTTGCAACAGCTTGTTAACAACAGTTATTATCCTGTTCGAAACAGAGTACGGTGTTAGGAACCCTTTATTCAAAAGTACATTCATTTTTATTAAAATCTCAACTCCACCGGATACTTTGCTGGAGACTAAGCTCTTACAACAGACCTATGCTTAAAGTTTTTAAAGGCGTTTACCCCTAATTATATGAAAACACTCTTTTAATCTAACTATCTGACTTAATTTCAAAAATAACATTTACCTGATTAACAATATAAAATTCAAAATTAATATTAATAGGATTAAAAACTTAAAAAGTACTATACAGTAACCCGTACTGCTAAATTATAGGTAGCATATAGTATTAAAGTTAAATAAGTTACAATACTATCAAAAGCAAAACCATAATCAATAGTCAATATGTTTATAGTGCAACTTGTATTTCCTCATAACTATTTTGAAGTGAATGATTAGATAGTTTTACCATATAAATAACAAACATAAATATAAAGTAAAACAGAACAAATTGTATTTAAAATAAGTTATTTGTGTTAATATTTATAAACAAGAGGCTCTGCGGTGATTTTGGTTGTAATCGGTTGTTTTGTTCGCTAATGAAGGATTGTTAACAGCGAGAACTAAGGGATAATCTGTATTTATTTAAAAGATTACATGGCACAAATTCAAACAAAAAAGGTACTGTATTAATGAGTCTACAAATTGTAATAACATACAACTATACTGACATTATTAGAAGCTTGCAGATGATATGATAGTTTTAATAATAAAAGAAATAGTGTAATAGAGCCATTAGACATAGAAGAATAGCTTCGTTTTATAATTACTTTTATGTACAAAGTTTGCTAATCTTAATAATTAAAGTCCAAAGTGCATCAGATTAATTCCATAAAAAGAGACGAAATCAAGTAAATCTATCATTTTCAGATCAAAAGAAGTCAAAAGACTAAATGTGATATTTGTTCTCATTCATTTGGAACCCGGCACGCCCTCCAAGCCGACCCGTCCTATAATCTAAAGAGACGAAGTGTAATGCATGAAGGAAAAACAATGCCGACTGACAAAATATAGGAACATTTGTTCAAAATAGAGAAATAATTCAAAATGACACAATAAAGTTGTTTTGAATTATATTGTCTACTTTATTAAGGTAAAGTATCATTTATTAGAGAACGGAATCAGATGATACAGCATTTAACAGAGCTTAAGTAATCGACTAACTCTTAACTTACACTATCTATAATAAGAAGGCATGGCGTAATATATATATATATTAACTATGAACATTATTAAAATACTACAGTTGTCAGGTAGTTTACAAGTTAGCTATGTCACATAGTTATATTAAATAACCACATATCTAGTCTGGAAGCCGATTGAAGACGACAATTAAAGATATTTCAATATTCCTACTTGGGAGATTCATTGAGTTTAATTAGAGTCGAGATATATAAGTTTAAGTTATCATCTTTACAGAGTCCCCCCGGGACCTATATATTTTATCTTACTTACTGTTTCGAACAACTTTCTATTAAAATAATCATTTATTCAAATATACCGAAGTACGAAAAAACCTATGAAAATCGAGGATTCTCAAAAATAGAAATTTGGTTCAGGCACACGGGAGATCATTGATGACGAAATACAATGGGGGCTGTTGAGATTTTATAAAATGAATAATTCACGGGGTGATATTTAGATATTGTTAATAAAGATTTGTAAAATAAAAGGATTATTATAATGAAAATAATAATAAAACTCTTACAAACGAAACTTAATTTGAATGTTATAGTTTTTAGGATATTTAAGACTATGGAAATGATCAAACTGGAAACTATTGATATTGACGAGAATTCATTGATAGTTGATGCTTTCTCAGATATAGATATAAAGATATATACAACACACATAAATTAAGTCAGATATTGAATAATAAGCCTACCCTCATTACTAAAATGTTAAAAATAAACCTTTAAACTAAAAGTTTCTAACGAGAAATAGAAGTTCTGAGACAGAAAAGTTGCAATTCTTGAGCATATTTTTCACAAAAAGCTTAAAGTTAGACCTGAATTTCTTCAAGAGGAGCTGTGTTCTGTTGTGATATAATAGAGTTACCGCGGGACGGTAGCATGACACCGCGTCCATGACGGGGACAAGTGGGCGAAACACCTGCCCGAATTGCACCAGAGAGCGACGATTTGTGAGAAGATGAAGCGAGAAGAGGCTCCTGTAAGGAAAATGTTTACATGGAAAACTTGCAGTATAGCGCAACCGGTTGAGAGTCGGCTTATGGAGAAAACGTGTTGAAGTTCGATTTCTCTCTGAGGCACACTATTTTGCCCTAAAATTTTTGGCTACAGATTGTTTAATGTATTTGAGTAATATTTGTTAAACTTCTAGAATTAAAGTTTGTTTATAACTGCAATACATTATATATTATAAGATATTAGCAATCGCGTTTTGTTAGCAAACAATAAAAGGGATAATTAAATAGCAAATAAAGATTAATTAATGGTTAAGATATACATGCCTGTTCCTGAAATGACTGTCTTTGTAATGTATGTGAGTTATGTGAATTAGTAGATCCATTCATAAAGAGAGGCCGGTCGAATATTATAGAATCATCTGACTTAGCATGATGTGTTATTGAAGGTGGTGGGGGTGGCATTAATGAAAGCTGCAACATGTTATTTCTGTAGGTACAATATAGAAAAATATAATAATTATTGGTCTCTGACTCTCGCAAACTCAACCGGGTAATCGGGGTTAGAATCATGCTGGTCATAGTTTTATATATATCTTTAAGGGAAAATAAAACAAATTTTGAAACAAAAACATGATTATTCTATTAATAACGTTATCTAAGTAGTGTTAAGCAATGTTCAACAGCACAAAAACTATAAAATAATAATGGTTTCTTACCGGTGAATTTAGATTGTTATAATGGTCGGGCATAGATACATTATTCGAAGCACAAGCTTGATAATGAAGCTGCATCTTTTGCTTATTTCTTGATAATTTATCACACTGCAATGTTATCATATATAATATATAAAGCAAGTATCTTACCTGTCTTTTTACCACCATAGCAGTACAAATATTTAGAATTAGTAGGCAAAACATTACAACTAGGATCAAAGGGAAATATTCACTATGATAACCATACTGAACAGGAGCTAATTCAGCAGTAACGACGGGCGTAGGAGAGGGTGGACGAACTAAAACAGTTATAATCGATTACAAAATAAACTCTTATTCACTTATTTCTGTAAGTTCAAATTATTTTAGTATAACCAATTTGCATTTCCTATAACTAATTTAATCAAACGTTCTATTACGTGTTTCAAATCTATTGCGTCAAACAGGTTCTACTTTTTAAAGATTTATTTTTTATTTTGAATTATAATTACCGTGACCCTTCCATCCTGCTTCTGTAACTGACCTGTTGTCTTTTTAATGTTTTCCGGGGGCGGTGACGGTGGCATTGGCGGCGCGGGAAAAGGATCATTCAAATAAGATGCAAATGGACGGGGCTTGCCGAAGAACGAATCTTTTTTCATATGATCGACAAGTAGATGATGCTCCTGAAAATTTGTAAGAAATTGAAGTATGCAAAAGTCAAATCTACATGAATACCCAAAGTAGCTCGGCGATTCCCCTATTGCCACTTGAACACCCGTATTGGGTAGCATTTCCGAGAAGTAACATATTAATATTAATACCATATAAATCTATTTAGTAATATTCTATATACTTACAATAGGAAGTTCACTCTCTTCCTTATTATTCTTTCCATGTAACTGAGGTACTAACTGTGTCCAGAATGCTACTTTATCGTTACGGTAGAAATTGCCAATGCGGGGTCGGTCGCCTAAAAGTAGGCACTTATTCTTGATTTTATGTTCTTGATTTTACGAAATATTTACAAAATTAAAAAATATTAGCTCTTTTACTAACTGTTTTATTGCAATAAACTACTATTTATTGAGAGTATTAAAAAATATATTTTAACAAAACAAAACAAACTATAACAAAAAGAAATATATTTTAAAACTTTTCTTCTTTTGAACATGTGCATACTAATTTAAATGAGTTCACAAATAGGTTTGAAATTTCCAGACATAGAAAAATAACCTACTTATTTCTAAGTAAGCTTCTCTGGTTTGTTCATTAAACTGAGGCCATTGAACTGCAGCAAAATTATCTCCCATTGCATGAGACCGTAACATATTTGCAGGTTTATTTGGATCTCTAAAGTAAACATACTAATACTATTGCTCATTGCACAACATAAAGTCTATAAGTTAAGAAGTGTGTCCGCCTATGGACCTCCCACATCGAATTATCTATGATTTATTAAAAAATAACTTACCCAGATTTGACAAAGTTGCCTACGTAGTGCATTAGAACTTTCGAGATGCCACGGTCGTTAGCGTCGAACCCGGAATATAACTGTAAAGCTTATATAACTGTCGGAATATAACTGTAAAGCTTATATAACTGTCGGAATATAACTGTAAAGCCTATATAACTGTCGGAAGATAAACATGCAACTTTTGATATATTTCACCTCATTTTTTCATTTTTAATTCAACTCAAAGAATTTGAAATAATTTGAGAACACCTAGTTAGCCGGTCACCATTATTATTGTACTAATAAGAACGATACTTGTTAATATTTGATTGACATCAGAATACTTTTTTTCCGATGAGGATCACAAAAGTCTTATGTAAGTGAAGCTTGCCTTATCTTCTCTATCTCCTTTATTCAAAGGATATCCAAGTATATAGGGAAGGTGATCCGCAGAAAGCGATCCTCTTATTCCGGAAGACGGCTGTTCCTTCATCCAGGCACGGGTCTCGTGACCAAAAACAAACCTAAAATGCATGGGTTAGACCATAAAAGCATCTAACTAGGATAAAAATTATAATTATACAAATGGACCTCTAAGCTAATCAGAAGAGGCTCTAAACAGAATCAAGTTCAAGATTTTATAGACTTCAAAGTTCTCGTAAATTGTCTTTGTTATAATTGTTAAATCCTGGCCTATCCTAATAATATCTATCTAAACATTATTCTTTTCTATAAACTTACATATAAGTGTTACTTTCTGTTCTTTGATTCTCAGTTGAATGTAATCTCATTGTTTCTATCATAGGCGAAGTATATAACACATCTGACAGGGCTGCAAGCACACCGTTTCGAAGGTTTTTTGGATGTTCCTGGAAATATCATTACTTTACAATAAATTAATATTTCTCATAAGATTTACCGATCAGTCAGCTAATAAAAAACATAACAAACCATTGGATTTTCCCATTCCGTATATTCAGTCTCTACAGCTGCTAACAACTCTTTTCTATGGTAATCGTATAGATTTCTCACTAGCGTCCTAAACACATAGGGTTACTGTAGCTTATACTTTAAATGTGTTAACCTGAATATCTTAGTTCTTTTATCTTTGTTGATTCCGTGAGACAAATCATCATTTGATAAAAGATGATGTGCTGGATTGGAGGTTATTCCCACTAGGAGATCTATCTCGCGAAATAACGAACCGAATTCCGAAGAGAAAGAAACTCGAGGTTTATTAGGTATTAGCTAAAACAAAACATGATATAGAGTAGGGTTTGTAAATGATTTTTCATTCTTTAAATCTTTCAGAAATGAGTACTATTTTAATAAGCGATTTCATTCATAATAGTGGAGAATCTAATTTTAAGTAAGATAAGTTTCTAGAGTAAATTATTTACCTGTCCATCCACAATCGGTGCAAATCCTGCTAAGAAAGTAGGAATTTCTATCTTTTGTGCAGCTTTAGTAATATTATCAGCCGAATGTTCTTGTAAACAACGTAGAATATCATCTATCTCATTACCAAATAGAGAAGAACGATTGTGACGAGAACACTTAAATATAATATTATTTTATATATGCACTATCTAGAAGAATATCGATTATAAATGGGCCGTCTTAAATTATGTGAAGCAAATAACAAAATATGGATAACAGTAAACATAGCAGTGAAATACATATAAAAGTAATTATGTTAAAGGTTTTCTAATTTATTGCTACTTTTATTGTCTAACGTACCCCTAGATTTTCATTAAGTTGCATAAAATACTGTTGTGGATGATTGTTAACAGAATTCGGTGCTAAGGCGGTTCCATCTAGTAGAATAGCCCTTCTGAATAGTCGTCTGCCGGGTTGAGTCAATGGAGATGCCATAAGAAGGGAGACGAGAGATGCACCCGAACCCCAACCTGTAACATGCAAATAGAGTTAGAGTCACATATACTATTATAGTCGACGGCAAAGGTTTATGCTGGTTAAAGGTATGGGCGCTCTATTGCCAGTGCCTAAATTCAAATATTTCGAATTCTAACGATTTCACCTTGTTTAATAGAATATTTAGTTCTAAATTCTCCCTTTGTGCGCGCAATAGCAAAGATCTGACCCATTGAGTTTGCACTCGCACCGTACCCCCTGCATAAGCCTTTGCCTCGACTATATGAACATGAACGACTACATGAAGTTGTAAAAGCTAATAATTGATTGGATTTTGACAAATATATAATCAAAAGTGCATTTAACATATCTTATTTTTGCTTATTTTCAGTTTGTTGTGATGACATCTTTCAACTGTAAAGCAGAAGCTCACCCATAAGTGTTACGGATTTTGGATCTCCTCCAAAAGATGGTAAAACGGCATTTAGCATAGTTAGAGCCGACACTAAGTCGGAGATACCAGAATTTCCAGAACAAGAAGACGATTCACAACGACCGAGGAAACCTAAGTATTTTAATTTATTGCTCAAAAATATTTTCTGGAAACTGATAGTATTTAAAAAGTTTGTATCGAAATGCTTTTCTATTTGAACCTGCAGAAATAGCTGGCAAGAGCAGTATATTAACACTTACCGAATACTCCCAATCGATAGTTTAGGGTAACAACGATAATCTGTGCACTAGATGCTAGAATACTTCCGTTATAAGGATTGCCTGATCCAAAAGAGTAATCATCACCATGGATAAGTACCAATACAGGAAGATTAGAATCACGGTGGGGAGAATCTAGAAAAGGTTTAATGATCATATTTAAAGAAGCAATTAAACATGACTGTAGAATAAACTTACCAAGTCTTTCGGGTACATAAATATTCATAAATAGACAGTCCTCCGATTGATGCTTCAGCTTTGGTAAAAGACGGTGGAAAAGATCAAATCTCTGCGCTGAGGTAAATTTAAACCCTCTAAAGAAAATAATTATCTCTTTCACGAACTTACTATTGTTTTTGTTTGTCTAACTATTTTTGTCTGTCTAATTTATAGACTTTTTCAGCTCGGTTAGTGAAGATGTTTACCTTTAATTGCAATGCATAGGGTGACAGTAGCAGTGGATGAAATGTTAAACGTGTGGGGGGTCTCTTTTTTTTTGATAAATTGGTAATATCATAAGACGCTATCTACCGCTTACATTAACTATATTATTACTTTAATATATTACTTTATTAGTACTATTTTCTACCTAGACTCGCTCATATCAGCCTTCTGAGTTTGCATACATACTGACGGTAGTTTCCTAACATCCTTTTGCATATGAGTCCATTTAGCAGCAGATATGGCCATGTTGAAACGAAACTAGAATATAATATTATTATTTCATAGAAATAACATTATGTGAACATCTTAGAGTTTGTAGCTGAGCCAGTCTGCAATTGGCCTCTTCAGATAACAAACAGATCCACAAACAAACTGGGTCCTGCTGTGCCAATACTACTCTTTTAGGCTGCTTCGATTATCAATATGCGGCCCGGCCCGTAATCGAAATTTTGGGGAAATCTTCAGCCGTCGCGGCAGCATGTTGCGTAGTAAAAAAGAATTGTTTTTGTCATTTCTCTAACTAACCTGTCCTGTCGGAGCGACTCCATATGGTATTCCTAGGTATTGTGCCACCGGAGGAAGGTCGGAACCCTCACCTGGTATCACGAGCTCACCGCGGACAACACCCCATGAGGTAGTTATCAGACGATCCGTAGAATAAACACTAAATATATATTATATATTTAAAATACTCAAAGCACAACAAAATCTTAGTAGAAGCTGTCTTGCTTTGAACCATTATGTACATCTAATGGACTATTTACGATAACAATTTGGTAATTTTTAGTCTTTTGGTAAACGCTTTCTAAATAAAACACACCTTCGCAAAGTAGCTAAAAATATCAAAAATGTGGATATGATTTCCGTCATCTTGGTAGCATTAAAAGGCTGAAAAATAATAATATTGAATATACTATACTAAATATGAATAAAATAATAGAATAAACAATTATATTTTTGAAAAATCTTCCTTAACTTAATATATATAACCAAATATTGTGTTTAAATAGTTGGTCTACAAATAGGCTTGAATATAAATAATCAAAAAGACAATAAAAAACTATGCGAAATAGAAATTTGGCTAAAATTGTTGGTTACTCTGCATCCTTCAGTGGGTAATTACTGTTGTTTTATGGTGATAAATGAACCTACTCATAGTAACCCAAAAAATGCATTCGAAAATTAAATTTAGAAGGCTTTTTCAGCAACTTTAGTATGTTAGATTTATGAAGGGTTAAATATAAGGTGTAAAGACCTACTAACAGTTAGAAAAAACCGTTTACACAGGTTTGGCTGGCTACTTAGTTTCCCCCATGTTAAAATATTTTCGGAAATCTAGAAAGAACTCGGAAATGTTGAATCCAATTTACAGAGTTTCAATACTTCATACACTCTTTGTATAGTTGGTGTTAACGTCAATATCAAATTAAAACCCTATAAAACGTTTCTGGAGTACTTGACGGTTGTTCATCACAAAAAGTATCAAAGTTCTTTAAAATGGGTAAGTTGATGCTCAGAATAAGGAAAAGTGTGTTGATAGCCAGTAGAATAGAAGCATCCATAATACAATTGAAATCTCTCAATTCTGTGAGGTAGAGAGATTGACTCTCTAATGATAAGATTGAAGAGACTCCAGACACTTTCTAGAGTTCCGTAATGGCTTAATTTTAGCAGTATGGGAGGTCCTGCTGTCTAGCTGGAAGGAAAACCACAATTCCACGAAAATCCTTTTTGTAGGTTTTTGTTGGAAAATAATATTTCTTTTAAGCATTCGAAGGGTGTTTGTCGAAATAAATACAAAACTTACAAAATCGCAGTGGAATAACAATATTAAATCTGTTCTAATATATGTTGAAAGAAATTAAAAAAGTAACAAATGATGACGTTCTTTTGTAAAATATTGAAGTTTTCTTAACAGTCTGACATAGTCATCAGCAAGTTTGCTGTAACTTCAAAACAAACATTTTCTAGTCTTATAAAAAGTAATAAACCTTTGTGTTACTAATGTTACTATGCTACTTTTAACTTTTGCGGAATTTGATTGAGTTATAAGATTTTCATATGCTTTTATTCCCATGGTAGTTATGCTAATTCTCTTCACGACTTCACATGAAATACTCTGTTCGAAGGGCCTTCGTTACATATTCAAATAGGCAAAATAAAACTGCCAAAACTATATAAGAAGGACAAAAGAATAACTGAAAACTAATGTAGAATGCAAAGATATTTCATTTGCAAAAAGCAAAGACAATGCCGAAGAAATGAAGTTATTCAATATAAAAACTAAAATATAATCAAGTAAACGAAAGTTTTATAGAATTGTTCGCAAAATTAGTCTCAGTAGTTGTTTAGATTTAATATTTTGTTGGGAAACAAAGTAGATAATCTTAAGATCATGCAGAGAATACCAATTAGACAGAGTCGAACCAATAAAAAACTAAACCTTTTGTTGTAAAGAGTTATAGTCCGTTTACGGAATGCGCTAATAGGTAATAAGTTAGTGTGGATGTGTTATTGGAATTGGAATTTAGATGGAATGCCATGTTCGAAATAAAATAGGTCCCCGGGGAAGATATAGAGTCCATTATTAGGGAGAGGGGGGCAGAAACAAGAGCATAGTCAGTAAAATAGAAGTTCTTAAGATTATATAGGTTTTATATTATTGTTAGTTAGAGGTAAAAGGTTAAGTTAATAAATAATTTCAGTCTGTCTATCAAACATTTTGGGTTAAACCTTGAAGTTACATAGCTCATTAGGTTTAGACTTTTTATTGATCATCGAGTTTGGAACGGTTTACAAAATTTCTGTATTAGTCATTGATTTCAATTACATTTAGCTACTAAAAGTAATTTAAATTAAACTTAATGGTTAACTTGCTACAAATAAAACAACTATTAACTCTTTCCTAAGTATTTTAGTATTATTGGTAGCAAAACCATTCTTCAGTTAACAAAACTTCGCAAAAATGTATTTTTCCCATATTTCGTAAATTGTTTTTATTCTTTCCCTCTGCACTGAATTTGTGACTACAAAATTGGTTCTTCGTAAAAAATTGTAATTTCTCGTAAACGAGAGAATACAATGTAAAAGAACATTTGAAATGAATCTGTTTTATAATTTTGTTTCTTTAACAATGAACATTAGTACATTTATGAAATAGTGTTATATTCGTTAAAAACTAACTAAGATTTCATAATTTTCAGAAAAAGGAAACTGAAATTGGTTCTCAGGGGGTCCAAATTAGTAGAAGGAAAAATATTTATGTGTTGAGTCGAGTCGAAACCCTCAAAATAATGACGAAAAATGAAAAACCAAAAAATAAAATATGTTAGTTGACTCGGTGGTCCAATGTCTATTTAAGTATGTAAAAGAGATGTTAAAGAATTATATCTGTAATATCAAAATATTGACTGAAAACTCGATGATGTAATAACACTGTTAAAAAATTATTTGTTAGATAGATATTCATAGTTATTCTTTACGAAATACGCAATTATCTTCAAAATAAGTTTATTATGTTACATACTTTCATGCTTTTTTTCGTAGAAGAACCTGTAATTAAAGGTAAATTAACTGGGTAGTTTTCAATAAATACTATAAAGTGGGTTTCTTGTGAGTTCTTATGCAAAATTCTCGTTTATCTTTTTCTTTTCTTTCTTTAGTGAAGTAGTCTTCTAGGCTTGGTAATTCAATTTGTAGGTTAAGGCATCGGCCCCGCGAAACGAGAAAAAACCATGAACAGCCCCTAACCCAAAATGGAAGAATTGTTAGCCAATTTTCGAAGAAAACTAGCTTTTTAGAGGTTTTTGAACGAGATAAAACTAGTTTCTCATAAGATAATTTTATAAAGTAATCTGAATTATTTAAGCGCTGTGCTATGTATGTTTGTATTGAAATTAGTGATCGATAAAGGCAATGTCAATATTTTTCTTTTAACAAAAATAAAGTTACAGAATAAAAGCATGAATGCACATTGGATAATTGAACACTAAACTATCTAGGTTTCCGTTCTTTCTAGGCCATACCTAGAAATCCTAGCCAACTAGCAAAATAATAGCAAATGCGTCTGTCTCATTTTGAGTTATTTGTTTTTATATCAAAATAAGAGAATTAAAACTGAAATTGTCAGATCTCCCGCTGAGAAAATGGATTTCTGCAATTAGGGCTAAACCAAATACTTCCCAGTATTATTGTTTTGCCAGTTTCTACAACGAAAAGAGTGGAAATTTTATTAATTTTGTCTAATTTAACTAAAATCTCCTAAAGTTTTGTGTAAAAGAAATGATCAATTTGGCAGAGGATTAGGTATGGGTTTTAGCAGTAATTACAAAAACAACAAAGCCCATGGGATAATAAAGTGAATAATTGTTTTTAAAAATAATCGGCTTCGTAATTTCAGAGAAAGAAAGATCTTTGCTTTCATTTGAAAGCTAAGAATAATGGAAACTGGCTGTTCGAATACAAGAAAGTTATTTCGATGCAAGTTTCTTACTTTGCATTTTGTAAACTTTTCTTGCAAGCCTCTGTAAATACAATTAATGTAGTAATGTTTTATGAAAGTTAGATACAAGCTTCTTCTCATTACAAATATTCTAAATATAGGCTAATGTTGATCGTTTTTGTATTTTCTGTGACAAACTGAAATTGACGCGAGATCCTCTCTAAAGCCTTGATTTTCTATCTACAAGCGTATTGAGTTACAGCCAACAACTTTCCGCGCTGACTAAAACCAGATCAATACATTATATTAAATATAAATAAAATATTTTAACATAAAAATCAATTATCATGTTAATGAATATTCTTCTATATAAAATATTCCATTGCTGCTCCGCTATATAAAACATAAAAAGCTAGACAGTATATCACATTAAACTTAAAATACATATCTAAAATAAAACAAGAGAAGGTAACAAATATAAAACAAGCTCAGACTTTTCCGTTTACCAGAAATTTGTTAGTAAAACTCTCGACTTGAGCAGCTATTACACATAAATACATGTTGTTCTGTGATTAATTGTCAAAGGAAGAATAAGCCAGTTTTATTTGCAAAAATATCCGTAATTATACAAAACAAATAGCAATACTTAGTAGAAAACAGACTTTGCTCGAGGAACACTTAAGTAAAATTTAAAGATGTTTAGGGGTTTTTATTAAAACGCTTGGATAACCTTTATAAAGTGTTTCAGTAAACCAATTTCAACTATTTACTAAGCGAGTAATGTTTAACTATATAAATATAATGTTTTGTACAGTCATTGGCCAGAGTTTGGCTTCTGGCGTGCTAGTATTCTAATCGTAGCTCTTCCAGATTACTCATTTTATATATCTGAAATGGCAATAACAGTAGTTTATAACAAAAACTTGTAGAAGAGATGGATATTATTTCACTTTTAATTATTATATTTTAGTTTTACTTTAAGTTTTGCCGTCTATCCACTTATAGTGAACAAGACAAATAGATCAGTCTGAGGTAGAATGGGATACAAAGACATTCTAAAACTCAATAAAAACCTTTTGCTATGTAAAATGTAAAATATATTTCTGACAAGTTATTATATACAAAACTTGACTTAGAATCTGCTTTATATTAAGGATAAAATCAAATATGAGAAGTGTTATTACCATATAGAAGAGTTAACTAAACGGTTTTATTCAAAATGTTTTTTATTAACAATAAGTTTATATAAGCAAACTAATAACACATTTCTAATGTATATAATAAAATAATAATATTTTTATTATTTCCCGGCTCAAGCTGATGTTAAGAGATAGTTTTCTCTTGTATGAGATAGCTAGACGTGCACATTTATAAGTGTAATGTCGTTAAGACTCCTTGAGAACAAATACTTCATATTATTATTATATTATTACTGTTAATTGTTTAGAGAATTCGAATAATTAAAATAGAATAAAGTTTAATAATCGTTCATTAGATTAAATACAACTAAGAACAGTATTGCTTGTTTGTAAGTGCTTTTATTCTACAATAAGACAATTAACAGTTATTTATCAGATTTCTCCAAATATTTTTATAACTAATCGTTCATACATAAGAAAAAAGAAAATAAGGAAACGCTTAAAACTGTAACGCTCTTCACTAATTTTAAAATATGGAGTAAAATTCGGAAAAAGAACTGTATAACAAGAATTAGGTTTCCAGCGAAGAAAGATTCGGTGTTATATGCAAATGAAAGAAACATCGGAGAATTTGAGCTTTCTCTTCAAAGGTATATTCGTTTTTATAACATCCCTTCTCCATAGGTAGCGACGCTACGCCAAAAGTTTAAAATTTGAATTCAGGGATGAAATTAATACCATTAGATAGAGCTCATCATGAGTATGAATAATATATTAAATTTTCTTTAAACATTATAAGTTTAACCGGAGTTATGGAGCAAAAACTGAAGATTCCAATGTAAACACATTATTAAACTGCCAATGGCACTCCCCTGTTTTAAAACCAAATAATTAACTATTTTGCAACGCTAATTCACGAAAATGGCCATAAAAACACATAAATCAAGCAAAAAAAGGTTATTATTGTATTAAACAAACTAGGTTTACAAAAGAGGTCCTGCCAAGCAGTGCCAGAAACCTATAAAAACACCTGATATATTATTCAAAAGCTTAGAAAACGGAGAATATCAATATCTGGTAAAGTTATTTACTACTTGATTTCCACATACTTAAAATG
>JAQGAV010000153.1:0-44308 GCA_034691345.1 Phasmarhabditis papillosa | reverse complement strand
AAGAGGGTACCCTTATAAAAAATTTCTTTTTTTCCGGACGATTTGGAATGATTTCCACGCTGCGGCTGAAGTATGCACGTTAGCCTTGATATGGTCCATCTTATATATTTTCTAATAATAAATATATCACCAATCCTTTGTGATCTCTTGAATTCTGTCTAGAGACGTTTCCAAATGATCAGGATTATTCTGTCCGTTTAAAATAAAAGAGCATCCAGGTGTAGCATTTTGCTCCATGCATGGAAATTATAGCATTATATATCTCGCAACACCAAACTACAAACTATTCTCACCTCTTGTGAGCTAAATATCTCGCTCAAGTGATGTGATAATATCACTACATCACGTGGAGTCAAATGAACAGGGATGTAGTCGGTAATAAAAGATGTACAGAATGTACATATTAGAAATATGTAGCTTAAAGTTTTAAAAATAGGTAATAATAAGAACGTTTTCAAACTAGCAGTTGACATCAATGGCGAGAATTCGAAATTGTAAACTCGAATAACTATGGTGGATCAGTAGCATAAAAAAACGGCTTCTTGGCTAATTATTGTATAGAACTGCCTAATCATATCAGTTGCTCGAACGTCAACAGCATGAAACAGTGTCTAAAATTAGCTTCTAATTACAGTCAAGCTGAGAGCTTCATTAGTCGCCATTGCAATGACTCTTCAGTCAATATACATCGAAGCACAAACGGAACAATCACAAACGAAAAATTCCCTGAGGTGAAAAAATCAATAGGCAAATCTATTTGATGCCCAACGAAATCTTACTTCGCATAGCACAGGATCAATCAGATGTTGGAGAAAAAGCAACAATAACAAAAATATTTAATAACAGGAAATAAAATGAATGACTAATACAATAGTCAGCATGAAAATGATATCTAAAACGTATCCGCGTGCGTACCTAGAAGTCATCGACTTGATCCAGCTTCACAGTCTCTCCTGGCTTGAAAGGAGGCATTCCGAGGTAAGGACATGTTCCACATCGGAAGGCATCTCCGAGGGAACACTGAAATATAGAATATAATTAGGACACATTGCGAACAAAATTATCCGTGTTTTGCTAGGAAGTAACTGGATAATGCAGTGCCAGCAAGATACGTTTAAACAATCGGGTCGACAAATAAATAAATATGCTATCTCGTATTTAAAATATTTCTAGAATGAAACGAAAACGTTCAAACAGCAACAATTTGAAAGATAGTTTTTTTGCCATGCTTACTTCCAATTACAAATACAATTTAAAAAAACTTACATTACCACAACTGCTCTTCACAGTCTTCTGTACTTCTTTCAGCTCTGCTTCTTCCTGCTCCGCCAGTCCACAAGAACAGTTCTTACAAGCACGACGTTTCTTCTCGGTTCCGTCTCCACAGGCAGCTGAAAACCAATTTTTTTTTATTTAGTTGTTTAGATTTCAGGGAATACCCTTGAGTTCATCGCTCGTTGGTTTTTTGAAATCCTCCGGCTCCAGAAGATCATCTTCGTCAATAAGGTCATCGTCGGCGGAGATTTGAACCTAAAATATAACTATTCAAGGTATACATACAATAAAGCAATGTTTTAAATTGTATTGAGAAAATGATTCAGACTTTTGGTAGGAACCAGCATGGCTTACCGATTTAGCTGGTAGCTTCAATGCGACGCTCTGAGCAGCGAACTTGACAGCTGTGGCGAGGAGACCTAATATAATAAAAATGAGGTATGTGGCATTCAGTAATTACCTTTGTCTCCACTTGCTGCAGCGGACTCTTTAGCGAATCCAGCTACGCGAAGCTTTCTTAGCAGCACATCTTCGGCCACATCTAAATTTAAATAGTGAGATCGGCAGCGTATAATCAATTCACCGATGACAGAAGCGACCAGGGTTGATCCCGGCTTGACGGTCCTGTAAGCGGCTGTGGCAGCAATATCGAGCTCCTCGGCGGATCTAGCATATATCCCAGCGAAGTCGTAGTGATCATTGGGAAGATCTGTAAAAAATACATGAAACTCAATTATGAATAGATAAATCACTGCTGAAAATGCTGATTTGCTAATTACCTTTTAGATCCCCAAATTGAGCGATCCGTCCTTCGGCGTAGCTGCTGCAAGCGGCCTTCGTTTCACCGCTGATATGAGAAGCTGAAAAATATTAGATATATTAAGAAGAATTTATTTTGATACCATCAGCAGCAATGATCAACACTCTATGTGTTGGGGGCACGTCGGAGGGTACAATGGTCATCCTGTAATTATGTAAATAAGGAGGAGAACTAATAGGTAAGAAGTATACGAGAAAACGAGCTTTCGAGAATAGTACAACATAACACAAAAAATAATCATTCGCGAATTAGCACTTATGGAAGAAATAGTGGATATTGGTTAAGTTGCATTGAGGGCTAACGAAACGAGAGAAAGACTACAAGACATCAACTCCTCAGTCTATTGCAAATTTAGTTCAGCATATTACGTTAAATCCCTTTGATTTTATGAAGGAATAAATTTCAAATCTTGATATCATTCCAAACAGTTACGCAAAGATTCGTGCTATTTTGTCATTAATACAGAAATATGAAGTCTACAGTTAGAGCTAACGAAAAAAATACTAACTTTGAAGTAATTATGAAGTTGGAAAACATATACAACAAGTGAACAGTAGAAATCCTGCCTAAAACCCGAAGATGATTAAAATTGAGCCCGTTTGAAAAATTTCAGTCATTTGATCGATTTTTCATACCACCACCCATTTAAAGCACCCGCACCCTACGTACATTTTAAAGTTGAAGAAACAGCCGCGTTGTTTACCAGCCACAGCTCTTTCACCACATTCGACTGTCGGAAACATTTATGTTTTCTTTTTAAATGACTGGTTTACCCCCCTACTTTCCCACAAATTATAGTTTTACGATGAAACATAATATCCGAGATTATCACGTTTCAATAGTAATCACCATTAGGGAGAACATTGCCTTGTGCTTACTTTAAATTGAGCAGAATAAGTAAGTACATTATATACTGAGCTCACTTACAATTAGTTAAATTTTGTTTGAAAAACTTTAGTTCTTCTCTCTTTGATTTTGGATACGCTTACTTATTAGTGAAAGTAGTTTTTGAAGTCAAACTCTTCGTTGGTAAGTAGTCTTTAATTCAGTTACAACATTTTACTAAATATGTTTATTAGTTTTAATCAACTTATAATTCAACATTGCTTATAATTCCGCTTCTATTTTGCCTATTTTTGAGCTTGTAATATCTAATATTCTTGGGTCGGTCTAGTGTTTTCGCTCAAAAACTGTTTGTCGCTGACTGTTTGGCTCTCATATTAATTACCTCTTAACTTTTTTCCTAACCATAAGAAACTACAATAAGAAAACAAGTTAATCTCTTGGTTCATACATATCAAGCGCGGCGTTTTTCCTTACACTTTGTCAAGATTAAGTCCATAAAACGTATGATGACTTTGCCTAAACTAGAGCCGCAATATTGTCTACGACTCTATTGTTTCCAATTGTTGTTCTGATAACATATATGTCAATGATTTTCGATAAATAAAACTACTTTAGAGTGAAACAGTGGTTTCAAAAATAATAGTTTCGACCAACTCTCTTTTGTCATTTATTCATTTACTTCTTGAATTAAGTCACTCGGCAACATTATTTTAATCCTATAATTTGTAAAATGCTGAATGTTTCAGGTAACTATGCCTGCCCGGTCACAAGGCCTTCCTTATGTACCTAAACTCTATACTACCCTACTTGTCTATATTGCCATACAGGTTCGTAATTAACATAAATAAATATAAATAGTCTATTTTCCCGCTTAGGTTGCTCTCATATCGTTTTTAAGCAGTTATTACAACGTCGGCGTGAGAAACATTACCGGATGGGCGATCGATAGGCTCGATGAGGTGAGTATTGGACTAGGAAATATAAATATCAAACGTTTCAAACTTATGGTAACGACATATGAAGAGTAGAAAAGATTCATAAAATTTGAATGAACCTTAACTGACAAAGCCAGCATGTTATGTATTCTAGTGTTATTTTGAAATGATTTACATTGAAATAGAACTTTAAAAGACAACTTCATTATCTTGTTGTAAAGTATATATTATTAAATAGAGCTTACAGTTCCCACTGATAAATGTTTTCTTCTCATACTTGTCACGTTTATTCCTGTCATACCCTCTCTTATCGAAATGTTTTAGCTGATTATGCCATTTTTAATGAAAACGGATCTTTTTTGGTTTGTAAATCACATAATTTAAAAAATATCAATACATGAAAGGGATTATTCGTGTAGAATTTGAATTAGTTTTGCTATTTAACTCACTTCACTGATTTTGAATTATAACAAAACTTTAAAAAGACCCGTTATTTTCACAAAAGAATGAGAAAATGAAACGTTTCAAGTGGTTTTGAATGTCCATCTGTGTATTGCCAACAGTATTTGAGGTCTTGCGTCTGCATATTCACACCTTTTCTAAAAATGTGGTATAGTAAAATGCTATTTGTGATGAAACTCTTCTTACTGATCCCTCTCGTTTACGGTTCCCACGATATCAAAGCGTTTATAAGAGAGCTGACAAATATTCTATAATATCTCTGAATAGGCTCGAAATAAGAAATGGTCTTCTATTTGGATAAGAAATACAAAATTTCAAAACAACGAAAGTATTTGATGTCTACCATTCTTCAAACTATTAAGTAATTACTCGGCTAAACCTTGCTAAACCAGACCATCGAACCTGGGCCGGGGCCCGCCTCTCCCGCTGGATTGTCTGTGCTAAACTAGAATTATCCAACTCAAGAACCTAGAAGGCTGTTAGAATCGATACGAGAAAGGAAAATAACATTAACGCTACACATGTTAAAGTATAAGTGCTACTTTTAGTTCGACTATACCCGCGAGAAGTTAGATCTTGTTAGGGACTTTATACAGGAAACAAAAGAGCGAGTAAAGATACCTAAAAAGAAGGCTACCCAAGATGATATAAAGGTAAGCTAGTTCATTGAAATATTTACAAAATGGAGTATACTGTTATCCCCCAAACTTGTAGTCCATTTCCAAGTGTTATCTAATTTGGAAACAAATCTCAGTGAGTAAACAATATTTGGCAAAAGTTAACTTGACCAATGTTGACAGTATTTAACGATTTTTTTAGGAAAATTATTCTTAAACAAAAGTTTTTTTTTCAGAACATTGACGGAGAGGTGAACGTGGATGGTGAGATGCAGATTCTAACTCCAGAGCAACTAGCGTTATTTGATGGAACAAGGGATTCTAGGTTAGTTAATAATAGGAATTCGAACAAAGAGAAAAAGGCACCAGTTGCCTCAAAACCATGTCAACAAATTAAAATTAAATTAGTTAATACCTGATCGGACGAAAACAAAGCCTAGGCGACTTGAATTGCATCATTGACAAAACGTTGTTCTTAACTATTAACTACTGTTTAAGACCTATTTACCTGGCAATTCTTGGCAGAATATACAATGTGGATAAGGGCAAGAAACACTATGGAAAGGGAGGCGGATACCACTTCTTTTCTGGTTTGTTGGCTCAATTACTCAAAACAATTCGCATTATAAAAAATCAGTCGACAAAACATTGAGTTTTTTACTACCTAAAAATTTGTTCCTTCATAAAGATTGTCTGGTACCCAAAGGTAACCGAAAAAATTTCAGACAAAGCCAGAGAGTAAATTGTTCATTTAACTTCTCTCTAGTTAATCTAATATATATGTAGTGCAAGTAGGACATAACCTTTATATACAAAGAGTGATTAAACTATCTACAAAGTTCTTTTAGGTCGGGATGCTACTCGAGCCTTTGTTTCCGGAGATTTTACCGATGCTGGCCTTATTGATGAAACTGAAGGATTATCTCATGATGATTTGTTAGGTAAGAACTCACAGTAAATCACCGATGTGCACTTCTTTCTTGGCGTGACACCTATTTAAGGGTCGAGTTCCGAGTAAAAAAGTGCAGAAGTTTGTATATTTGCGGAACCTCTCCAAATTTAAATTTCTTCTAATGTTATATAGTTAAGACACTCTTCTATTAGATTAGTAATAAATATTAATAAAATATTTAATTATTCATATAGCGTTTTCAATTTTCCTGCAACACATCAAAAAAGTTCAGCACGTCGCTACACTAAATATAAAGTGTTATATAACACTTGTTACCTACCCTGTTTTGTAAATGTTTCAAGATAGATTGTATTGTGTCTGATAGAAGTTGCATTTATATAATAATTATATTTTGTCTCAGTTGTGATTTTATTCACCAATTTTTTCCAAATTGGCTTGGTATTAGACCCGTTCGATTTGAAAATGCGTGAATGCTGTAAAGAATAGGGCATGAATGGCTAGCACACTATTTATTTAAAACATTCACAAAAAACAGATTACTGATATACTAACTTTATTTACTCTTAGTTGTGTAATATAAGAGATTGATATATTTATTTATTATTATAAATGTTTCAGGTATTCGTGACTGGGTTTCTTTCTATGAAAAGGACTACATTCTGGTAGGAGTAGTTATTGGACGGTACTACGATGTAAAAGGAAAGCCAACTGAAGAGTTGGAAGAGGTTCGTTTAATTTGTTTAAGCCTTAAGTTGAACACTAAATTTGTCACTTGAAGTAGAAACGCATAGAAGTATGCCATTATTTGGAAGATCTTCTTTTGATCTTTAGATTATTATCAAATAAGAAACTATTCTTTTAGGTACTTTCAAGGATTGAAACTGCTGTAGAATTTAGAAAGTCCAAAGCAGCGGAAGCTGAGGTAAGCATATAAATCATTTGTTAATGCTACAAACCTAATGAAACCTAGCTGATAATAGGGGACACTAGCTATTCCATTACCTTTATAAGGTCGATTAATGAAACACATATTGTTTATCAAATACTAGCAATTCTATATGTACAACAAATGTTAGATTCTAGGTCTTTCCACCCTGTAACTCAGAATGGCATCAGAAGAGCGGCGGACGAGTATGGTGTACTACTAAGAGTGGTGGAGTACATAGGGAATGGACCGGAGTTCCTAGGTATTATTTGCTAACAACTTTCTTTACGGGCATAGTAATCACAAGCATGCCGCCCTCTAAAGTAGGGGTTTCCTTTCTTTCTCATAAAAGAATCCCTATTTTCTAAATACTTATTAAGCAAATTATTTCTATTTCCAGAATGTTAAAAGACGTTTCGACTGGTTCGAATCGTTGTGTTTGCGTGAAGAATTTTGGGCCGAGTTTGTCGAATGCAGTGCCAGTAGGAACTAACAGAGGCGACTTGGACCACCCACATTTAACGGTTAGTAAAGCAATATTTACAATAGCCTGCTTTGAGAAAACATACGTTGTATATACACTAATATATAATATAATATATAGTAGTTACTAGTTCTAATATGCTCATAAATAGATGTTTAAGAACTTACTTATTCTGGAGTGCCTTTCCATTTCCCTAACAATTGAAAATGTTTCAGGAATACGATAACTGCAAGCCCACTTCCAACAGCTGCAAGATTGAAAGCGACTAGTCTCATGCAGCTTTATAGCATTTCAATTATGACAATTTTTAAGTTTTCTCCATCCGCAAACTACTTACATATCTTTTTGTGAACAGTTTCTTTTCCATGAATCTCAAATTTTAGTATTAATGGAATTCTGCTTCTGTTATTTTATGTTTTAATTTTCTTTAGCATTATTTTGAGATTAGTCAAATACAAATGGGTTTATTTAGGCAATCTGAAGCTGTCTAGAGATTTTGTGTGTGCCTTCATTTTTTATATTAGATTTTAATAACTTTTAATATAAAGTGTTCTAGCTAAGCAACAAAATAATTTTCAACCGAATTCATTAATGAAAAGAAGCAACTAATACAAACAAAGTTTATTACGAATATTAATTACAAAAACCACTTAACAGACAAAAAACACTAAAGTATCATACATTTTAATAATAGTAAAATCATATACTTAGGTAATTAAGAAATGTTCTCATTATTTATGTATTCAATTAAAACTGGCGATTACATGAATATAAATGTTTCAAAAGCTCATAGATCATAATTGGCTACTCGAATACAGTACGATGTGATAGATGATAATAGATGATAATAATAGATGTGGAGGCAAATAGCAAATGTTGTGTTGAAGAATGGTGAAGTTGATGCTGAAAATGGATGTTACAATAATAATATTATTCTTTCAAAGTAAAACTTTTAAATTTAATGCTAGAGACTATAATTGCTACAATATCACAGTTGAGAATGAACAAACTTATTGTTAGACTAGAAGTTTGTTCAATCCAAACATCTCCAACAATACTATTGATTTCTAGATCTGAGCTAAAAAATAGTTTAGAAAGCCCGGTAGTTTCCCATTTGCGAATCTATAACATTTATACTTTTTTATGAAACTATAGTTGTTTTTTAGAAGTGTTCAGTAGTAGAATCCTATGAATTTGACAAATTGTATCTTGTTATTTGTTACTTTTATCATTACATTTCCTCTAATTAATCCAAACAGTCTATAATTTGGTTGTTTTATTCATTAATACTCGTTTTTACATACACAATGTTAGCAGTAAACGATCACAGTTCAAATGATACAAATAAATTGGAAAAAGGAAATAACCGGAATTTTATGAGCAGGTATCTGTTATAAAGTCATGTAACTATTAGATAACTCTTAAAACATTTACATTTCTAGTTTCTAGATTTTAGTTTTTGGGATAATTGGAAAAGTGCGGATTATATTTGTTTAATAACCGGGATTTAATAAAATGCACGGGGACAGAGTAAGGATTTTTAGATGCTTGTAATTTGATCTACTTTGTAACTACGATTCAGTCCCCATAGTGGTTTGATCTATTTCGAAGATGATCAAAGTTTACAAGAAATCTTGAATTTAAAGAATATGAAACTTTTGTCTACAAAAAACTCGGAACCTAGAATGATGTTTAATGCACATAAGAGAATGAACGGTATGTTTGTTACCCGAGAGCAAACGACCAGAAAAATTAAGGGGAAAATCGATAAATTCAATCAATAATTTGAAGTTAACATGATCTTGATGATAAAAAATAGTAATCCTAGAATACAGAATACAAAGAGAAAATGGATGTACAAAAATTAGTGACTAAGAACGCCGATGAAAAAATACAGAATTCAAATGTTTTGTCATTGATGATTTAGTAGTCATCCGGGCTGAATATCAAATGTTATATGGCATCGTCGAAGTTGTGGGGCAGTTGCTGGTTCCCGAAACGTATGGTCGGGATTACGGTAGATTGAAGGTGGACGCGGAGCTCTGGAATTACTGTAAATATAAGTGCTTTAGCCGAAACATGCAATTCATAAGTTTTATTAAGGAAAGAACCGTTTATTTTTCGTAATTTATATTGGTTTTTTTTTAAACTCAAGTTGGTACCGTTCGAACATATAAAATACTTTCATACCTTTGAGGTGGATAATTAAACGACAGTTTTACTATATTACATGTACCTAAATAGGAAAAAGACTTTTAAATTCAGAAAACTGCGGTTAGGTTCTTGTAAAATCTCAAACGCGAAATGTTTAAACTTACAATAGAGATCTGCTTGTGATGACCGGGTGTCTTGTTTAAAATATGAGTACGAACAAAATTATCAAATGGCATGCCGAATTCATTCTCTATCCTATAAAAAGTAAGTAAGCATTACAAAATAATATAACTTTGTTTCAAACGTTGCCTATAATTCAATGTTACTTCTTTAGCAAACCTCACGTTAAAAAAGTGTACTATATTTTAAATGTTTGCTACCTTCCGGGCACAATATTCTGTTCCAGCCAGTTGACTATTCTGAACAACCACATATCGTAAAGGATTGATTTTCGTCTTTCTAAATAAACGTCCACTTCACAGAAGGCGTGGTAGGACCTAAAAGATTTAATTATTTTAAATCCTTGAAACGCGTTGTTTATTCAAACTCAAAAAAGAAGTATTCTAAACAAATCTAAAAAGAAAATACTATTCTACTACACTAATATATTGGTTGTAAATTGTTAGTAAGATAGTGACGAACCTGAATACGAAACTAGAAAGCCAGTATGCAATAACAACATCAACTGAATAATGAGTTCTAGAAATAATAAGACAGACTATTCCGACTGCAGCTGCAAGACAAGGAATCCATTGTAGAAGACGCCATCTTTTAGGAAGATAATATGATACAGCTAGGGCACAAGTTACCTAAAACCAACAGATAATGCTCACATATTAATTTTATCTATTTTTCCAATGAGTTATACAAATAGCAAATGTTTCGATAAAATGAAATATTTTTCACGGGATTCGTAAAAAAGTGTTACTTTTGCTTACCATAACTAGTGTATGTCCCGAAAAGAGCAGATCTCCACACAACATGCTCGTCTTTTCCTGAAACATTTGCAATAACTGAATAGAAAACAAACTAATTTTTAAGATTTTAACGATACTCCTTACAATTATAGGTATCTCATCAAGCTATAGTTATTTGATTCGAGATTGTGGGTTTTCAATGGAAATCTAAATAAAATTTTGTTTTCCGGTGTTTTCCCCAAAATAAAATGCTTTATTTTATATAGGAGGAAACACCTATTATGTCTCTAAAGCCTCTATTATGGCAGACCCGCATAGACTTAATTTACGGTCCTTTAGACATGATGTCATAATCTGGCCACTAAGATTCAGAAATCTGTTTGGTGAAGGCATTCAAATAACCAAGGTTCGAACGTACAAGTAAAATGTTTTCTTCTCATTTGGTTATTGTTAAAGTATAAGTTTGTTAGTCAATGTCAGTGTCGAAAAATCAGTACGGTATGATTGGAGTCTTAGTTTGGTAAAACTAGGGCACAAGGTTTCTTAAATTGTTCTAAATTCCAAGTGCATATTTTAAGTGGATGTTTAGCCACAGAGTAACATGAGCTAGTTGAGCTAACACTCTGGTTTCAAGCATTACCCTTTTGCTCATATAAAATTATTTTCACTATATTCTTATTAATAATAGAGCAGAAATATTTCTATTATAGTGTCCAGCATAATTCACTTCCTATTATAGAAAACGCCTCAATTGTTGGGGCTCTGACGTAGCTGCTTCCCTTTTTGGAAACCAAAAACCCTCTTTCGTGCGCTTGCTTACGCAGAGTATAGTCAGAAATGTGTTATTTAGCAACAAGAGCAAAAATTAGAAAAGTAAATGATTCAAAGTTTTATGAGAATCGCTTTTGTTGGTAAATACAATAAGTTCGGCAAAGATTCCTTTAAAATGTTCTGTATTTATGTAGAAGAGAATTCAATAATTACAAAACATTTCTTTTATATATATATGGAGAATTGCAGCGATAGGAATCTTGTACTAAACTTGCAACTATAGAATATAAACATCCAGTGGGATTATTAAAGATGTTTACCCATCAACAGTGTTTGTCAATATAAGAGAATGTTAGTTTTAATAGTTAATAGAATAAACTAACCTGGAATCCTAACCGAATAGTCTGCTCGCCCAGTCGGGATAGGAAAATTGGAATGGAGGAGTTAATTCGTTCCCTACAGCGCATAGTGTTGTTCTCATAGCCTAGAAGAATTGGAATGAGTATAATTTATGCTGGTGAAATATTCAGGTTATATAAAATTAGTTTATCCAATAGTCTGAAACATTTACACACTCTAACTTTCGGAACCCTTGCATAAATGTATCCCTGAATCTTATTCGAAGTGGCCGTAGCATAAATAAAACAGTTTAAAGAGTAGAAAGTTTAATTTCGCCTTTACAGTTCGTCACTTTTATTTTGACCCCCGCTTTCATTTTTCATTTCCCGCTAATATTTGTTCTTTGCCATTGAACTGTTTGCATTTCGGGCACCAACCCTTCATGCCGCCTTAGCAAAAGCTCATTCACGTTTCCTGTTTACTTTGAATAAATAAAAGTTAAGATGAAGAAGTCTGAGTCAGCTTTTAAGAGATTTTAAAGTCTTTTTTCTTATCGGAAAGTCGTAACGAGCTTAAAGCGTTTCAGATATTAAAGGAAAGCGGTGCCTCGAATAAATTCTGGCATATTTTTGATATCAGTGCAGGAATACACACGAAGGTTTAGATAGAATGATACAATGACTGATTTATGCAAAGGAACTGCGTTTAACTTTAGTTGACTTTAGCTGGTTAGTGTATGATATGATTAGTGTATGATATGAATTCCTTTAAATGTTTTTTACAATTCATAAAACAAGTTTCCCTACATCTCGAATAGTTACCCTCTGCCCAGTTAACTTTTGCAAATCAGCAAGCTCTAGCTTTGTTAATGAATTAAACAAATAATATAGAAATGTTTGCCCTCGCAGATTTGAGAAGTCTACGATGCACTGTGGCACTTTTTTCCTTTGTGATGGGTAACTTTGATAAACCATAAATACAAAGATATTCCGAATATTTGGTTCTTTGGAAAGCTTTGCAAAAGTACACAATTTTTAAGAAACATATCTACCAACCATGCTATCTTGCTTAAACTAATAATTGTAGAAATGGTTTTATTTAGAAAAAATAATGTTTTAAAATAATCTCACCTGGCGGCAATTGGGTTACTAACAATGTACACGACCTCATTGCATATAAAGTGGCTGCACAGAAGACCACCCGTCTCATTATCACAATTCGATACCTGGAACATTTAGATTTCGTAAATTAAAATGAGACTCTCTATTCTAAATTCGAAGGTTGTATGGTATGATCTACTAATTAAGATCAAAATCTACTTACTTATGAAAGAAAACTAAAATAATTAGGCAGCATAGCGTAACTGTGACCATCCAATCACCACATCTAGATGCCCATTCTTGCTCCGGGAATATTTTAAAGAGAATATCGGACAGCGGCTCTCTGAAGCATTTCATTATTATATACTGTATTGCAATGCAAATTAAAGTTGCATATTTCCAACTACTAGTTCTGTATTAAAATATTTTTTCTTTACACTTTTGTACGCTTAATTGAAAGTCATATCTTTTGCCGTTATTAAAAATATATATTTAAAACATTTACCTTTGTGGTAAACCCCGGCTAATAGTTTCTCTCTACAAAATTTACACCCTTTAAAGCTGAATTGAAATAGGTTTCACAAGATATGTTCGGATAAATCTGAACCCAAAATGTATGAAGACCAACATTTTTACCTCTCAAACCACTATTTTATTTACCTAGTAAAACGTATTATTTAGCGTTTTTTACCACATGTGCCGGAAACTATTAGAAAGCATTTTGTCGAATATAACTCATGACATAAAGAACACTATTGAATGATCTATTTGGCTATTTAGAGAGACCTATAGGTTTCGCTAACTTGTGACTCAGATTTACTTTATATTGGAAGAAGTTTGTGAAGCAGAACGCACATAACCAGGTTGAATTAGGAAAAGTCGGAGAGCATAGCCCGCTTAGCCAGAATAGGCTATAAATCGGGGAACAATCGACTGACTCCCAATTTAACCGTGTTCTAACCAAACAGAACGTGGCCTAAGTCCCCTGTCATCCACCCCTTGCATCACAAATCTCCAAATCCGGGCACTAATAATTGAAGCAAGAGCGCTATTGTTTATGCATAATTGAATCCTAATTCAGCCAGAAACATGCTATGCCGCTTAAAGAAACACAGAATTCGTAATGTTTCAGCCATTCAAACTGTTGATCAAGTAAAATCGTACTCGGTATTTTAGAATGAACGCATTTACTAAACGAGCTGAGGGTAATTCAATCCGATTAGTGTACATTTGTTGTTCACATTGACATCCAATAATAAAACTAGATATTAGAGTAACTTGTAACATTTACCTTATTTCTCATTTTTTGACCAACACACATAAGGCACAACATTGAACAATGTTTAAGCAGAAATGAGCCCGCTAATTGTTTAACCATTCAAATAGTGCTCAAGCTGATCATTGAAACCCCCGTTGTTTGCAAGATCCATTAAATTAAGTAAATCTTATAAATAAGCTGATTTGTGATGCAGTTAAATGGTAGGCGAGATCCGACTAATACACAAACGGGATCCAAAAATCAAGATTTTGTTGGTTAATTGAGTGATTTGTGCTAGGTTGCTCTTAAATAAGTATGAAACATTTTGTACCGCGCGTTATGCACTTCAAAAAAAGAAGTTTTGATTCTAATATGCCTCGCAAATCAGCAAATATTACTGTTTTATCACCACGTTTTAAACTATATTAAGTTACGAACAGAATAAGATACACGGTTCATTTCATCACTATGTTCTTAAGTAGAGTTACAATATTTCATTTCCCTTGTTATACGCATCCCTAACAACTTCTATTCACAAAACATGCTGAAATATTTTAATTTCTGAAACAATACTTGTCTAGTGAGCCTCTTAACTAAAAGGGACCACAATTACTACACGCGTCCACTGCATGGCATTGATTCTTCCAAAAGAGGTGCATGTTTAAGCCTAGCACATTGTTCTTTGAAATGGAATATGTGTATATTAAACTGACTGGTCAATGAACCTTAGGCGACTAAAGCTAGAAAACTTTCAACTGATACATATTACTCGTTATATAGATATTAAAACCTATTCTAAAGAGAACAAGGTCAATAAAGTTCGAAACAAAATGTTTCACACTTATTCGACAAGACCAAAACATTCAGAAACCAATAGAAGCACATATTCTTATATTTTAATAGTCTGACGTTATTTTGATTTTCTGTTTTAAAATAGTTTTGAAATATTTCAACTCCGAAACACAAAATGTTCACTTTTAAACTAAAACAATTTCGAAGCTGGTCATGGTTTTTTGAATACTGCCTCACTCATATGGGTAGTGACAGATATTAGCCTCATTTTTCAAAACGGCTTTATAAATATTTCAACAGTGAGAAAAATATGGAAACTGACAGCTTTGAACGGGAGCTAGGACTCACACGCACTAATTCATCAAAAAGCAGTCGCCCAGGATGGAAATGCTTATATAAAATATATCGGTATAGGAACGGTCATCAAGCCTTTGTTAGAAAAGATACAGAATAAATCGCTGGTGCTCTTGCAATTGTTCAGGGAAAGTGAATGTTTTAATGAGGTTACAACTGGGATTCAAAAAAAAGGCTAGCTTAAAAAAGCTTATCATGCGAACTACAAGTCCCCCAATACTCCAATCCTTTAAATTAAACATATTGAATGTGGATATATTCACCTACCTAGAGACTAAATCATGAGTATAGGCTAGTACGGCCCAGTTGCTGACTCCAGCAACCACTAAAAAGGTTAGTAGAAAGAACCATTTTAAGGGTTCCAGAGGCACATCCATGGGGGAACGGCCACGCCTCCGACGACGAGAAGAATAGCAGCAACAGGGAGTGGAACCTGCAACATTTAGTTCAGTAGATATTCTGATTTCAATAGTTGAAGCTATAGTAACAACAAATATAGATGCCAGAGTAAATGTTGTGCAGAAATATGCTCTTTGTTACTGTTTCAGCAAGAATTTTGTAAATTTGGAGTTTTTAAGAGTTCATTTGAAACAGCTACAGTGAACCAAATAATTTGTCCAGTGTTTAATATACGCTTCGTTGAAAAAAAAGCTTTTTGTTGAAGCACGGAATACTAAATTCAAAGTAATGAATGGACTGTACACGCGAAATGCATATGGAGGAAATGTTTCACAAAATTAGCTACCTTCCGTTTTACCGGATCCGGGTGTGTTAGTAATGCAACAAGCACAAGGAGCCGTGTCTGCTCCCTCTGGCCCGCTGCCAGCTCCAGAGTCTCCGCCTACTCCAGACTGTGGCTCCGCCCATTTCAGGTCATCTTCCAGCGAGATGGGGGTCATGTCAGTCTGGAAGTAATCTGATATTAAAAATCTGTTTTTATATTTGGAAGGATATTATTACGAGAGATTCGTGGTAAAATTTATATATTTCCCGACCGTTTTGATTTTGTTCTGAATATCAGCAGGTAGTGCAGTTGAAAGTGAATGTTACAAAATTTAGCTAGTTTATATTCTTACGAAGACACAATTAATTTGTTCATATTAGAAAACCGAAAATACGAACCTCATAGATCTGGAGCACCGTGCGTTCCGTAGAAGCAGTTGCCTTGGATGATCGGGCAGTTGAAGCGAGCACCGAATGTGACTTTGGCATCGACTGTGAAGTGGCCGAAGTAGTTTCATGGGACCAACAGCTCTCAGCGTCGACTGTGGTATCAGTTCTAGCAGAACCTCTACTAGAGATGGAATTCGGCGAAGTGGAACAAGACTTAAATAATATGATTAGGATTAGCTTCTATTAAGTAGCAATTCTTTAATATCGGTCTTTCTTTAATAGTAATCATTTGTGACTGCAATAGTTTTTAGGAATTATTAAACTTTTATAAACATTTATGTCACCAATTAGATCAACTGTCAAAGTTCATAATTTCGGATATAACCTTTTAATCTGTAGTATAATTAATATGTGTAAAATACCTCCAATATTTCTACTCTGCGCATGTTAGTACGATGCTATCAATCCTTTAGTTAGGCTTGTTTTATACTATTTAGATTCAGAGTTACATTCTATGGTGGGAACGCACCATATGATTTGAGAAACATAGCTTGGGTTTGCAAATACTTGAGTGAGTGGAGGACATAATTAATATTATTGGAAATGAAGTTGTGAATGTATTGGTAGATAAACAACTTTAAAAGAAGAATTTGCTTCATTTGGAAAATGATGTTGCCTTCAAAGCTAGCATAATTCAAACAGCTAATTCACATCGAATCATAAATAGCTGTCATGAGAGAACAGTTCCGTAAATTAAATAAAGTATGAAACATTTAGTATATTAATAGTCTAAAAGACCATTTTATGTTGTCCTCACCGTACATTGCTGATCCTCAGATTCATTCACAGCTTCATTAGAACTACTCGACATTACTATTTTTAAGCATATGAGATTAATAAATGAGTTTTGTAGATACTAGACGCTAAATTATACAGTTTCAAAGAGCAACTAAAAAGAAAAAGTAGGACAAACATGGAAAATGTCCAGATATGAAATGTTTCAAATGTCGGCTAGTTTCCGTTCTTATTTAGATCGAACATATATCTAAAGAGATTCCTAAAAGGGATATGTGCGCTTTATAAGATAGATAATAACACGTAGCTAGCCCGTATAAAAAGGAAAAACAAGTTCAATATAATCAATATTCTTTAGAGGTAATAGAAGTGAATGTTTATTGTTCCAAATGCGGCTCTATTTCAAAAGGTATACAAACTATAAAGAACCCGGACATGGGTTAAATAAAAGAGAATACTAACGTAGTAGTTAAAATTAATACAACAAATAAAATGAAATTGTTCCCATTAAAGCAATGCTGTAATTTTGTAATGTAAAACAAGAGAAGCAATCATCCATATCGCATATTGCATGAAGATGAAATACAAACCTCTAAAATTGCTAAATTTACCTTTTCCGTACAGTAAGTAAAATTATTTTTAGCGGAATTATTTTGAAGTATGTAAATGTTTCAGAAGGTGCTAAGAGAATAAACGTTTGTAACAATAGACAACTACTGGAATCAATGTAAACTAGGCAGAAAACTCGGCTCGGTCCATTTATGCATGAAAACATGCACATAAACTGGTTGGAAATGAGAATGCTGAGGTTTACGACGGAAAAATATGAAAATAAAGGGGGACAAAGCCATGCCTAGCAACAGGAAGAACATTTGGAATGACTAATTGCGAGGGGTGTAGTGCAAACGTTCAGGAATAGGTAAAGACTTCTGCCGCATTTTAGTCAACTTCAAGTTTGGTAGTAACGGTGGAAAAATGGTAGGATTTAGGTTTCTAAAAGAGATATGGGAAATCGGTAGTTGACATGTAGGAAATGACAGCTTTCAATTATTGTTTAAGTTTACGAAAACTAAGAAGTCAATCTGCTTTCAATTATTGAACAAATAAACAAAACACTTAGGTGAGAAACCAACAAACAAATCATCTTTTAGAAATTAATTGTAAGTTTTATGTCGCTAACTCAATAGGTAAATCAGTTAAAATAGACAAAAGTAAATTGCATATTTCTTAACAAATGTATTTTAAATGTTTCAGATAGTGATTGTCAGTAATGTTACTCATATAGATTACCTAATATACATTCAAAACAGATTCCGCTCGATATATTTAGCATTTTCGGAAAAGAATCATGTTTTTAACACGTCAAAATGCAAATATATATTTCGAATCCTGAACAACAATGATGTGAGCAAAGTATGAAAGTATCATCCCAGAGGATGGTAAATGATAAATGCTAAGAAGTTCTGCGACATTTAGTTTCTGTTAAATTGTCGGAATATTGAGTTCTTTTGTAGGAAAAGAGGAACGGTTTTCCTTGTCATGAATATAACCTAAGTGACAGAATTAACTAGAAGTAAGCGAATGCTTCATTGAGTACTGTTGGGCGATAAAGGGCTTTGTTTAATCCTTTACAGCTACGGCTGAAACATTTGCTTCCCATCTTAAAAAGCTAAACACATTCCATGTACGTCAGATTTGACGATAGCTATTATTCAAATGTTTAAGTTATGTGCGTTTTTTGGGAATTGCTTTCTTCTGTAACCATAGTGAAGCTTGCAAGCGTATGCGTCAGAATACTATAAGAATATGCTGTTTTGGGTGAAATTAAAAATAAACGGATTCCGAGATACAAAACATTTTAGGATAGAAAGGTATAGTGACCGCCGGGAGTAATAATGAAGTGTCACTTGCGTATTTATATGATTTTAACACCGCACCTGCAGGCAAATTGCACGCGCGTACTTGCAAAGTACAATATTGAACGGAGAGTAGCCGCCAAATGCTGGCGCAGTACTCGCGAAAAGGGCTGAGACAAGTGTTGAATTCTTTACACTCCATCATTACTCTTGAAGCTGACTATAGAATTTAAAAAAATTAGAGCTGGGTAAGAAAATTGTGCCCTAAGAAATTGAGAAACCAGGATAATAGTTATTGCAATTTAAGCAAATTAACGGTATCAGAGAGCTTTATATTGCGGTTTTACAAACATATTTTGGATATTCAAATCCAAGAGCACTCCAAGAAAGTAGCTCTCGGAAGATAACAATCTAGTATTACTAAATATTATTAAAAGAAACAATTCCGCATACAAGAGCAAAAATTGTTGATAGAAGTTTTAATATTGAAAACGAAGTAAGATTGCAACTAATAACTTTTGAAATATCCAAAAATGGTAAGTGACTAAAAGATGCAAATAAGTGTGATTCATCCATTCTAACACTAGTATCTATACATCATTCATAATATGTTTGATCACGCTCGATCATGAAATTCGGATAATCTAACATTTGAAACATTTTACATTTTTATATCATAAGCATATATCTTTGCAATGTAGTATTAACCAGGAAACAGACGTAAACTATGAAAAATTTACTATCGCTCAAATTCGCACAGTAGTCAGCAATAATGGTAGAAATTTGAAAAATGGCAAGATTGAGTTTAGTCATACGTTTGCAACTGTATTATGAAAGTGTGTAAACCCAGTAGGGCTTAGAATGAAAAAGGTCGAAAGCGTTTAGGCTAAAACCAGCAGTCGCTGCGATAAAGCATACAAATAGACTACATCAGTCTCAATGCCGAAAAAGTCGTTCAATTATGTAATTGATTATTAGGCAAATAGAAGTCTTTAATATGGCCATTATTAGAGGTGGTTATCCGACTCGGCCTGATATTGTTGAGTCCAGGATGGGTCGGATAACCACCTCTGTCCCTTATATTAGTAACTTAGTGTGTAATTCAGAGAATAAGGCAACACGTTGTTTTATACATATATTTTCTTGGTTCTGAGGTGGATTTTACCGAAGGAAAACAGTTTTCAAATATCTGTCCAGTATGTAAATTAGTTTAGGATTCAAAGAACTATCGTAGCTAGGATCACGTGATTGTTCTATGAAACATATATGATGCAATTTTATAAAGCGATTTATAAAAATACAATGTTTTAGATGTGAGAGAATTAGAGGCGGAAAAACATTTCTACAAAAGAAAAATAGAACATGAAAACGTCCTAAAAACTTGTCGAATTTCAAATGTTTTGTTAGTCAGCGATTACGCGTAGGTAATTGTCATTGGTTGTCAGAAAGTTATAAGGAAAACAAACTTTACAGGTTGTGTGTTCAAAATAAAAATATTCAACTTGTAAAGAAGACCGTGAATATTCTCTGTAATAAATACAGAATATAATATAAAAACGTATAAATATAATGAGCTATCATGACTTTTAAATATGAAGCGGATTTTCCAGTATTGTTAAAAACCATTCAAATGTATTTAATTTACGTAATATCAAGAGATCCCAGTAGATCTTAATCACCTTATCAACCCACTAAGTAATGCATTCCAACCAGTTTAAAGCAATATTATTATGTTTAACCCATTCTCACAAAGGATTACTCTTTTTTTACGTTTTACATGCATAAACGTTAAAATAGAGAGGTCTCATGCCATCTTTATTAATCTATTAAGTTACTAGCTTCTGCCATCCTTTATAAACTCTTTCTTCTCCCTCTCTTCTTTATCCTCTATTTTACTTTGGACTTTGCTTCTCTTAGCTTTAGTCGCCATACCTTTTGCTTATCAGCTGTAAACGTTTTTAATATGGCCGCATGGTTAACCGATCAATCGATTGAGGCCTCTAAATCATGTAAAAAGTAGATAGAACCATAAATATGCAATAAAAATCTGGCACTTTTTGAGTTTTCTGTCAGCCTACGGTAAGTATTGAGAGAATGAAGTGGCAAAGTGTTTCAGAGATCTAAATTAGATGACTTATGTTTATTACTCAAAGGTTAACGTAAGATAAATAACGTCGACAATAACTGCCATAAACAAAACAGTTTGAGTGGTTCGTTTAGTCTCATAATACATATATTTTGTTCAAAACCTAGGATATAGCACGAAATCAAAGTGTTATGAACTATTGGTGACATCACATATTATACTTTCCAAATTCTCATGCAAACATTTAAACATTCGTTTTGTAGATATATTAAAATAAGAAGCTTTTATTTTTTAGTTTAATTTCGAATCCCAACATTGTCTGCATACTGTGCACAATTGGACTGCTAGAAAACAAAGCCCTCTAAAAGAAGCTTATCTCAAAAATTCAGTCGATAAAATATTTTATAAGACGTAAAAGAGCCTTGAGTCACTTAACGCCAGCAATATGCGAAAGATAAGAGTACGATTGATCGAACAAAATGAAAATGGAATAACGCACAAAATAATAGAAAATGAAAAATGATTGTTGAAAAAAAAAGGTTTAAAAGAATACAATATTTCGTTGTCTAAATCAATTGCACAGTGCAACAGCTATGTGGGGACGTCAAAACTATCAGGAAGATAGCCCACTAATTCCAAAGTTCTTATTTAAAAAGTTTTATACCTCTTAATTTATAAATGAGCTGTATGAAAAAAAAATTCCTTTGTTAAACAGGTTTACGAAAGATAATTACCAAATAGAAATTTACATTATAGAATAGTTTAAAAACAGTAACCGGTACCAGCTAAATATTAGTACAACTGTAAACGTTTTGGACTTGGAAGGAACTAACTAATTGTCAATATATTCAAGACAAAGGTAAAGCAACAAACATAGTATCCAAAATAGTTTATAACTAATACTTCATACTTACATCGCAGGTTTCCACAGGCTTGTAGCTCTTATGCAGTCCACTGGCGGCCTCGGCGCAGTCTAAAACATTTCAATAAAGTTAGCACACCATATACTGGTAAATAATTTTTTTGGGGGGTCTGCGCTTTATATTCGTAGAAATACAAATAACATTGGAACTGAAACCGACTATTCAGAAGAGAGTTTTCCGGAACCATGTAGTATAGCGCATTTATGGCCACCAGGGTGGCGGATTTCAATGGACGGCCATAAATAGATTAGAATTTTTGGAGTTATTTTATTTTTTTGGAAACTTGTGAGGGGAGGATCCAGCCACAAGACACTCATGTGCACCTTTATTCCAAATAAAAAGTGTTAAAAAAGCAGATTTATTCTTTTACAGAATGTTCAAATATGTCTACAAAAAATACTTATAATATAATTACTTAAAAACTGTAACATTTAAAAAGACGACTAACTCTGCGAAAAGTTTGTAATCACTGTCATACGTGGTAGTTGCTAATCAGCTAATCAATTTCGCTGAATGGAATCGCTTTTTAAAGGGTTAAAGGTCGCAGCAAGAAACCAAGTATAGAATAAACTAGTTAGTATGATTGACAGAAATGAATTCCAAATGTTCCTGAACTTCTGGCTCGGCAAACACTCTGACTCGGCAAGGAGGAGGAGCCAACTTTTAAGCTCGTCTAGGAATATGGAGCCACTGAAGCCAATGGGCGGAGTCTTAATCAATTGAAAAATGGTGCGTCAACCCACAAAGGTAAGCAACTAAGGCTTATCAAGATGATGACACCATATTCTATAAAGAGTGATGATTGAACTTGATCAGGATATTTGTCAGAGAAACATTTAAGAAATGAGTCAGTAATAGTCAGTACAATGTCTTTTAAGGGGAAATAGCAGAAATCATAGGTTACTAATATTCCGACTGTCGACTTAGCGTTTGAACGGTCCAATTTTTGCTCTAGTCGTGATGAGCTTTGTTTCTAAAAATGTTGAAAGTAGGTAAAGCTTTGAACTACAAATAAATGATTGCGACTTGCCAATATAGCTGGCGAGTGCCTTCATGGTTGAATTAGTGCTCAATTAAGATTGGAGTATTAGACTATTCCAGTAGTGTTAAGGTGCTAGCAGGCATACCTTAGAATAGTAAGTAGGGTTCATTTTTAATTCTCAAATATTTACTTATCATCAAATAAAGGGAATGGACGCTTTATTGCAATGAAAGTTAACAAAGTATCTTTAACGCAAGCGAAACATTTAGTTTTGGTGACTCGACAGACTTCTCGATAGAGTATAAACAAGCAAACAGCAGAAACATATGTTCCTTTATACAGTCATAGTAATGTTTACTTGTCTTATTTTCCCTTTAATACTATATTATAACATCTAGGTGTTAATTTTTTGCGCCTACTTTCACAAAAAAATCTAATAATCGTTTCTCAGTGATATATTTCTGCTGCATAGAGTAAAGCACTTGCAGACAGCAAACAAAAGACTTGTGACTGAAAGTTTCTAGAAGTTAAATATTTAGTAGATGATGGAAAATGTATGAGTCAAAGTAAATAAATATTAAACTACAGAGTAGCTAGTCTAAAGTTACTAGCAAAGTTTACAAAACTCAATAAGTGACGTTGGTAATCTTTCAGTGGTTAACACCTACAGAAAAGAAATGAAATGTCAAATCAATGGTGTTCATATTTCGATATTAATAGTTAGTAACACAGCAAGTATGAAATTATTTTTTCGAATTAGCAAGTTTGTTACATGTGAGTTTTATTGCCTTCTAGCTCTATCACTTAATTAAACCTTTCTTTACTTATGTATTTGTATGCTTCCGCATTATAGTTTATATGTATAAAATAAAGCATAGACAACTTTTAAATTCCTTGTAACAACTCGCAAAGTTTTAAAATGTTACAACTTTGTATAGATCACAATCTAGTGTGCAAAGTTTTGTGAAAGTTTGTCATTCGATGCGGTAGAAAAGAAAAGTAAATAAAACGTCAAATATTAAATAAACTTAACAGAGAAGCAAAAGTTGAGTCATTTGGGGACTCCTTAGTGAAAACGAAAAGAAAGATGAAACTAAATGTTTTGCTTTATAATAAACTTTTTTGCATAGAAGTCAAGATTGTGAAGGTAACGTGTTAAACAATCTTTGTAGTATATTTTACAATAATAGACAAGCAAGAGTACAATATAGGAAGTTTAGTTATAGCTATCTATTTCACAAGAAGTAATAAAAATACTGTTGATTTTGTATAGTCTTTGATTTTTCACAATATCAGAAAAACGTTAGAACCAGTCTATATGATTATTGCTATAAATGATCTATGTTCTAACAGATGTATAAAGTATATTTGAATAGTAGAAAATATAACAATTAAATATATATAATTTACAAGATTAAATCATGTAGCCAACTATCTTCAACGGCGGATCTTTTAAATTTTAAGAAATAGAAAAGGTTTTCTATTAAATATCAGTTATTCCCAATAATTTGTTCTTAGAGCGTATATCCTAGTTGTTTCAAATTTGGAAAAATACTGGCATTATTGAACTAAAATTCCGAACAATCCTTATGAAACCCCTTGAGTTGCCAAGATTTAATGTAGAATATATATGAATTATACTTACTTTTGATGTTAAGTAGTGTTTGCATCAAATATCTAGTATAATAACTTCGTTTCCATTGAAAATGGTCTCTGAAAGCAAGAATACAGTAATTATTAAGACAAATTGAAATACACTAACAAGAAACAAACATATTGAATAGAACTACTATTAAAGTAAGCCTCTTTAACTTTAACTTTAACTTTTATAAAAAAGTTATTAACTAAATTATTATATAAAGTGTAGAAATTCTACTGTAAAATATTAAAAGTTTGAAAATATGCAAGAAAGTTGCTAACAACAAATGATTATTGAAACCTAAAGTCAAAACCTAAATGTTTCATGTCTTTTTAATCTGAACTGTTTGTTAGTGGTAGTTTGAGTTAGGTTACCAACGAAATGAGGGATTATAAAAAAAGAAGAGCATTAGCCATATAATATGTTTAAACGATTAAGATTCATTCTTAAACAATACATTATAACAAAAGTCCTATACTTTAAATATAAACGTCAGTGAAAGTAGTGAATTTCAAATGTTTCATGCTAATCTGTAGTGATCGGAGCGACTATTGCGCAGATGGCAAGTGAGGCGAAAATGACAGCCGACCATAGGTTATTACGACTGTTTGAAAAATATGTAAAACTAAATGTTGCATGCATCTTGAAATAGAGAGCTTTGGTAATATAATGGATGTTGAGAATCCGTGTCATAAATAGTACAATAGTTTAATTGTAACCGCGATCGTATATACTTCATCGTTAGTAAACTACAAGTATATGTTGCTTATAACTTAGTTGAACATGATAGAAATACTTGAAACATTTTTTTCTTTTTAGAATGCAAGGGTACTTCATTACTCGACTAAAAACGAAACACAGAGCATTCTGATTATGTTGATCAAGGTTTAATTGAGTAACAATGATATTTGGATAGTAAACTAAACACTCCAAAACAGCTTTCCTACAAAAACAAAATGTTTCACATATATATTTTTCTTTTAGCGGCAACTAACAATCGAGAGTATCATTGTAGAAAATCGATAACTGCAATGAACTAACTTGTTTTCAGCACTAATTTATTTACGGCGGGAAGATTTTTTTATAGATTGGAAGTAAAAAAACATTTGTAATGGGAAAGGCAACTAGTAGAATATTATATTTATTAATCTTCAACGATTCATGTCCTAAGAACTATATATTCAAACACGATAAAGCTCCTGAAAGTTTTTTGAACCTTAATAAAACTTGGATCCTTCAAGATTGATAAATCCGATGTTTAAAAAATACAATGTAAGGGTAAAATAGTACAAATAACTATAACTATAATAATTTTTAAGTTTAAACAGGTAACTTTTCGCATGCATATAGTTTACTACAACAAATTCAATATAATGACAAAGGCAAACCAAGTGTATTAAAATGTTTCAAGAAGAATACACATTTATCCTAAAGTCTCTTTCAGAATTAATTCCAAAATCTACCAAAAACTCATGGAAAAGCCCGGATTATAGCAGTTTTTGTACCAGCGGCCCCATCCTCGACAATCTTTTGAAATGATTCAGTGATTCAAGATGTTTAAGGAAAGATGTTTAAGGAAAGATGACTAATCGAACTATTTGTTCATAACCTTTTTATGTATATTTTATTTGTTAAAACCGAATGTGGTTTCATGAGAAAATGACGGCAAACGAGAGAAAGTTATCGATGCTTTGGGAAAATCAAAAGGAAGGTCAATGGAAATGAAATGCTTTAAAACGATCATACCGAAGAGACAGTTACCACGTGGGTGTACATATAATAACTACAGTTTTTAACAATATATTTAATTCGAAACGCTCTATAAAAAAACTGTAATGTTTTTACTTGAAAGCCTTGCTGTTGAGATACTTTTTGTATCTAGTCGACAGATAATTGCTTGTTTTTAAAGTTTCTTTTCGAACAATAGAAACATAAGCAAAGACTATATGTTATATTTTATAAATTTATAATATAAACAACGAATACAATTCTGATAAATTCAGCACTGTAGTAGTACTGATTTAATGTAGTATTGGTACTATGCAATTCTATCTTTAGTAATATACAGTATATTACTAAAGATAAAATAAAGATACTTAAATATATTTTGTAGTGACATGAACAATAATGGTTTAGTTCACCAAAACTATACAGTTACATATAATTCCTCAGTCTCACAAACAAATATGTTAAGCGAAACACTATTTTCAAAAGCTTCAAACATTCGTGACATTTGTTGAAAATAATAGTTGAAATATATAATTATTTTACTAAAAATACTAATAAGCGAATAAAGAACATAAATAAATATAGAAAGGCTATTACAGTTGTAATAAAGAAAAGACAAAGGTCAATGAATCACCATTGAAGGGGGCGGTGTTTTAGAAAAAGGAAGTGATTTACTTTAAGTTACTTTTGTTTTAAGATCACACATTAGCAGTTTTAGTGAATCACTTAAAACGTTTGCTAGCCGCGATTTATAGTGGAAAAATTCGTCACATTCCGAAGACAGGACGAATTACTAGAAATGGAAATGTTTCAGATTTGTGAACTGTAGTACATAGTTGAGTACTCAAAAAAAAAACACCTAAAACATTTAGAATCTAACAATATGGAGAAACTTGTTTATTGTTAGTATCGAAAGTTAGAAAAGGGCGGTCGACAACTAAACTTATAAATGGGTATCTTCTGTTTGTGCTTTTTTGAAATCGGGAAGTCTAAGAAATACTTTTTGTGTAAGAAATGCAAATATATTTATGTCACCATGCTAACGTTGCTCGTAAATTTCAAATGTGCAGTAAAACGAGCCTTGCTTACATGTAAGATTTGACATTTTCCCATTCAAGGTTTGTAAAAAGTAAATCTTTCGAAGCGATTTTTGTACTATAGTTAGAAGCGTCAAATAGTTACAATTAAATGATATAACAGAGCAAAAACACAAGATTGCTTACTATTGAAAAGTAAAATATCGACAAAGGGCAATAGATATAAACATGTTTAAAACTCAAAAAACTACCCAGTTCAACTTAAACAAACGTAAATTTAGATCAAATTAGAGACAGACGCTGGCCGTTATTTGAGTTCGAAAGACAAATGTTTCACGAAGCTGTGTTAGTTAGCCACAACAAATGGTGAGTAGAGGCAGTTGAGAGAACATAGAGAAAAGATGCGAAAGGTTTCAAGCAGTTTACCCTTAACTATGTATGAAAGTAGCTAGGATATTTATTGTTAACGTATAAGGGACAGTCTAAGTTCTCTTTATAAAATACTATTTAGAAAGCTATACCGTTACTAACCGTAACTTAAATAATAAACTACTATTCATCTTGCAAACAGAATACAAATATACTAATCAACGAGCTTTAAGGATTAGAAAATAAAGAAGGTTCATCGTCTATTAGCTCTTAACCATACATCATAAACTGTCCATAGTATCTACAATATCTCATAGAGTACCCAGAGTCAATAATAAAACAGCGCCCTTAACAAATTATATTGAGAATAGAGCTGAATCAGAAGTAAAATTAGGTTAAGTTCTCTTTGTTCTTTCTAAAGAACATTTGAGTTCGAAGGGCATTTTGATGTGATAACCAAATGCTATCAGTACACTACACACTGTATGCAACAAGTCTCAATAGTTGGGCCATTTCGAACAATGAAGGTAACACATCACATTATTTAAAATTATAACTAATCCACTCTAAAAATAGAAAAAAATATCATTTTTGGTTTTTTAGTTCACTAACGCACAATATTCAACAGCGTTACGGTTGCAAATTGTATTACTTACAATGCTTGTAAGTTGTCAACTTATTGTTACTATAAAATTAGTTGTTTGCTGATTTTTGCTGTTAAAGAATAATATATCTACATAGGAACAATACGAACAATTTGAAAAGAATAATTCGGAGAACCAATTTGGTTAGTAGCGGGCAGGGCCCATAAACCCCGATCGTACCCCTTGATTGCTCTGAATGTATGGAAAACATGCCGAGGCAACTGAACTTTAATACCAAACAAGTATGGACAGGCAATTTTTGAAAGTCGGTACGGTCCACATAGACTGTTTTGAGCAAAGAATAATTGCTTATATAGTTATGTCTATCAAATACAGAAGCAACTTTAAAAATTAATAAAACTAGATTTAATCGCAATCTACAGGTGGCCGTGTACGCGTTATCAGAACTTGGCGTCACAAGGTTTGTTCTCGAAGAGATTTACAACGATTTTATGGGAATATTATAGGTAGATGACGAATAGTTACAGTAAGAGTAATGGTATGAAGAAAACTAAAGAACCATTGAGTCCTATGCAATAAGCAGAAACAATAAAAAGAAGCACGCTACAAGAAGTACCTGTATGTCATCGACTGGAGTAGTCCTAAACATTAGAGTTTAACATTTTTAGAAACATTTACTCTAGAATAATTTGCGCAAAGCAGGTATTCAGTGAGTCGAACAAAAAGCTGAATTTGAACTAGTTCTGTGTGTTTTGTGCAAATTTAAACCTTTTGTAGATTTAAAATAAGAATGATTGATAAGAATCATATTACTAATGTTTAACAAAAAAGCTACGGAAAGACACTGCTTTAACCAGGGATCCTTGCTTATAAAGATAAAACATTGATACACAGTGTTAGCAAACGGTTAGTAATTACACAAGAATAGCTGTATGTAGCACAATTTTGATAAAAAATATTTAGCCTTATATTAAAGCACGATGTCCTCCTTGCACATCGGTAAGCTTAGTAGGTGCATTGCACATAGTAAAGAAATACGATGTATATTTTCAGTTATGAATAAAATTAGGTTAAATACTTATAAGTAGTTCTTTTCAATCTGTTAAGATATATTTTTATAGTTGGCATTCTATAATAAATTTATAGCACAAGAACCCAGCAATTATGTTGTTGAACCTGAGAGAGAGGAAACTATAGAGAGTAGGTAAAATTTAATCAAAAAATAAGAAAAATAGCGTTATATATCTGTATTATGTAGGAATATTACATTGATGTCTGGCTCCAGATGACGGTCGAATAGATGTTCTTCAAAGTGCTCAAATTCATTTCATATAAAACATACATTTGCTTAAGTTTTCCAACAGACATCATCATAAGCGTAATATAAAGCCGTTGCTCTACCCAAAATATATCTCTTAGGTTCTCTAATAAAATTTCAGTCACAGTTTTCAATTTACTTTCCACAGAGGGTTAGCCACATCTTCCATTTCATTAAAGAGCATTGTCCGGTACAGACTGCACATTGCTAAACAGCACAATCTTATAGAGAGCACAATGTTGTATCTAATATATTGTTAAGTCTCGTAGAATGATACGAACTATTTAGTTCTTTTTAGAAAGGGACAAACAAGTCTATTTTATAGTTGAATCTGACCGAAAGGGTCATATCAGCTGTTCTGGTATATAAAAACAAATTATACTTGGAAAGTATGCCGACAGGTTTAACTGTTGATGTTTTACAAAACTACAATATCAATAAAGACAACTTATTGCAAGAAAGTGAATGGTAGCTCATATAAAGTTATAATCGAAGATAAATTACAGGATATTTGACCAAATGGACGTGGTCGCCTATTGTTTTGATGTTCGTGAGCTACTTTAACAGTTTTGAAACATTTGCATTCCCACGTTACAGGTGTAAGTTCAATATTATGCGGCTTACAAACTTCTTAACTTCTTTTCAAAGATCTTTTATTAGTACCAAAGTGAAAAAGCGAACTTATTCTCACTACGTCACTATCTATAAAATGAACATAAAATTATTAAGATAAGCATCATTTTATTGTCTTATCAACTGCTTTTTAACTATGTGCAGCGATTCTAAACCGGTAGTTATGGGGTGAACCGTTCTAAAAATTATACTGGAATGCTCTTAAAAGAATAAACAGAAGGCAAAATCAGAGAACTTGAAAATTAGGAAAATATTAATAGGGAAAGACAGTTACTAATTATACATAAAATCGACTTAGCCAGAAGTTGTAACATTTTGTTTATATTATCTTAGCAAAGAGAAAACTTGCTCAGTAAGTAAATGCTTCATGCTTTATAAACTATAGACAAATTAAATGATCTACAAGGGGAAATAGATGCTGAGCGAGCTTTTGGTAATAGAATCCATTGAAACTTATATTACTAGCTCAACCATAAATGAAATAGTGAAACATTTCGTTGAATAGCTTTCAACTATATAAAATATCGTTTACTATGGAATACAAATGTTTTAAAGAGTATAAATAATAATAAACAATCTATATCTTTGTTTAACTACAGCTTTGATATGTTTCAGTTGTTAGAGATTAGAGACTGAGAGACGTTGTTCGATTGTTCGACTATAATACATTACAATGTGCCGAAGGACATCGTTGAGGCAAAGCATGATGTCATAAAAACACAAGAAAAACAATAACAAGAACGAGATAACCAAAAATCTAACAACCGAAAGATGCGAACTCGACCGAACATTTTTTTTTCAGAACCAGCCGCTGTAGATCGAGAGGGAACCCTATTGGAAACGGATAAAAGCAAAATCAGGCTGTGGATCAACTTGGAGCAACTGGCGGTTCTGAGTTATGAACTCTCAAAGTTTATTGACAACTTTTTATTAAGAAGTAACCAACATATCCGTTGTTTTATTATGTAGTAGTAAGTAATTATACTAGTATGCAAGTGCTATATAACCTAATATCCATAGTATTCACTACATATAAATATGTTGTACCACTTGTTTGCGCATATACTTTCATTAATTAAGAGAGTAGGTTTATATTACTTTCTTATTGCCAGGAAATGTTAATCTCGTAAAAGCTACTTATAATACCGCATAAATCTAAGAGTATTGAGTAAATGAAAATCTAAAGTAAAACATATGATTTCTGTGTTTTACAAGTTTACATTGAGCTGTAGGTGAAAAGACAATAATGCATCACAAAGTAAATATAGGTGTACAAACATAAACTATGGAGTTTGTAGCAAAATGTTCTTTTAATTCAAATATTGCACTAACATTGTCTTATAATGTATTACTTAATTTGGTTATACTAGCTTGACAATATTCATATCTTTTAAGGTTACTTTATCTACCAGATTGGTTAAACGTTTTCAATCCCATGTCGCTTGTGTAATAGGACTGAAGGTTAAAATAAAGCCGTCTGTGCTAATTAGATTCCAGAACGAATGGCCCAAACATTGGGCCGAAAACATTTACGCGGATTGTGACAATCATGGTGTCTGGAGAATTTAACCGTTCAAAAATTAACGCTCTCCGGAGAGGTTTTAGATCCTAACCCGCCATCACTGAATATAATTTAAAAGCCAACAATGTATTAAATTTATATATTATTAAATAGACGTTTCATTTAATTACTATATGCCCGCATCGTAATTTGGTGTTCCTTCAAAGTAACCACTGTAGTATTCAAGATGGGTGTTAAGGGGTTGCTGAACTGCGATTACCTGAAAACAAACAATTAGTAAAATTTGGCATTTAGTCGTTTTTCTTGATCTCTTATGATACTATATAAATTTTTAGTGCAAGTTACTTTCATTTAGAAACATTTACTTTTGACAATTGAGGTTGAAAAGATAATCGGTTCTTTATCGCATAAAAAACAGTTTCTAGAAGTTGTCTAGGTTGACAAGCTTACCAATCAAAACTGAGACTTTACTTAGAAAAAATATTATAGAAGCGTCATTTTCTTTAGGATTCTGTCCACTGCACGCATAACATACTAACTACATACCTCAGGTAATTCCCTCATCTTTCCGAACCATATGCTTAGTTTTGGGTACATTTCATTGCCGGGGAAGCCGTTCTTAGCGAGATTAGTCTTGCCCTTTTTGTAGTGTGTAAGAATCCATAGTCGTTCCATAAACGGATATGTCATGTAGTCGGAATGACCAGCGGACTTGCCTGAAGTTTGTAACATTTATATTACATAAATATGAGAGAATTTAAGAAACGGACCGGCCGGCCTTTTCTCAGCCCTGTATTAAAGTTATGCATTTACATGAAGTATATAGTAATCCACATAAATTGTTTCCTTATTTTTGTAAGAAGAACATAGTTGATAATATTGTTAAACGTTTTCAATTATTAACAGCGATTCGTTGGGGGACTTACATATTAGACTTACAGTAAGCAGTTATGAATGGGTTTACTGGAAACATGTTGCTTTAAGTGATCAACCTTATGGTCTTATTATATTACTGCTTGTTTGAATAAAATTAATATTAAACGCATGGACCGAACGAAATTTGGTTAGACAAACATAAAAACTAGAAAAGAATATATCTCGGTAATACATGGAACGGAAATGTTGTCCGTTCTTTTAGATTGACAAACCAGCAAAGAATACTTTCTTCTTAAGCTCGTTCTCCATAGTTCTAAGCGAGTCGTGCATTTGATTTACTTTCTCTTGTTTAGTAGAAGGATCCCTTACAGACTCAATTATTCCGTAGTAGGCTTTTGTTACCTGCAATACATCCATATGAATATGTAAATGTTACAACTTTGTTTACAAAGAAACTATATTTGAACGAGTAGTAACTTTTCTTAAATATTATTTAGTTTCGAATTCAAATGAAAGTGACGTCATGATTTTGGGATATAATATGCTAACGTTTAATTTTGGCAGCAACCGATTTAGTATACATACCTTCAAACGTAAATCAATTATTATTGTGTTGTACATAAATACAACTATGTCCAGTTATTGAACCTAACACTGCTTTTAGGCAGCTTACCACTTTTTCCAATGCCCTGGCCATAGATTTCTCTTTTTCCATTAAGGTATCATCGACAGGTAGAATTGTAACATTTGAAAACATAATATCCAAGTACTCACAGATTGTGGCAGAGTCCGTTAGGAACTAAATATAGAGGTGGTGCAGTTTAATTTACTACCATATATCTACATCTTTGCAAAATTAACGGCAACTCTTTGTTTGAGAAATATTTCGTAAAACGTTTGGTATTCGAGAAAATTGAATTTAACTGTTTGCGTTTCCCTTTAAAAAGGCAGATTAATTTGCCAGTACGGCAACGTATCAACGAAGATCATGCTGCACGGAGTCAGAAATGTGCTACGCAATTGACTACATCTTATGAAAAAAGGAAATTATATTTTTTTCGAATACTTCAGAGATATGGATGAAAATCTTTTTTCTCGGGTAACTTTTTGCGAAATGAATATTTTATCAAAGTTCTTCCATATTCCATTCCATCAAGTAATTATAAGTTATAATAAACTTTAGATATAGCAAAAAGGTCAACGTTTGACGTTTTTATATGAAAAAAACCAACTGTGCGATTGCATTACAGTATTGGCAAAACCCAGCAACAAGTTCTTTCAAATTGAAATAGATATAAACAAGAAAATGAAATACTATAGTTATATAGGTAGACTTAAGCTCATTCCCTATATAAAGTGTTAAAAGGCGAATGCATCATTTTATTGAACATATGTTTTTTGATACGTTTATCACTCTTTATACAGTTTCTAAATGTTCTTGTCTATTCATCACGTACCTTGTCCATATGTCTGATGACTGGTACACGGCCTTCCGGATTCCTTAGAATTAGCCACTCTGGTTTCTTGCTTAGATTCACGTTTACTATATCAACACTGTAAATAGAAGACTTTTTTGTAACCAAGGCCTTTTTATTTAACAGTTTCTGTTAGAGTGCATAAAATATACAATGGTTATATACAAGTCGGTTTTCTTTTCAGTTCCCTCAATCTAATTATGGAAACAAAGAATGATGTTCATTCATATAGTTTAAATAATGATTAAAATATCCTATGAATATTTATTATATTTTTTTGTCTAAAGGTTTCTCAAACATAGTGGTCAATGAACTCTTGTACTAGATCATTGAGATCTCACTGGAGAGCCACTAAATTTAAACTAACGTCAAGCTCTTTTTAGCCATATACAAAAGTACCCTCTCACACCACGGACAGAAGCGCATCATGTACAGTCGGATTGCTGCTTTTGGTAACGGCTCCATAGCTCCTAAAATAATTAATTGCGAAAAATATATTGCATTTTGTCATTCTTTTTTTATATTATATCTGTTAATTTTGTTTTATTCGTTGCATTAATTGACATTACATAGCTTGTTCCCTATCCATAAGAAGCTAAAACTTTCCTACCATACTAAGCCCATTATTACACATTATATCATAATTTATATGATAGCAGTAATTTGTAATAAATTATGCGTTTGAAATAACTGCGGCCTTTTATTTTAAAGTTAATAGTTAAGTTTGAAGCTAATAAACAAAATATCTCCCACCTGATTTATAAGCTTTTGAATTTAGTCCAATGAACTCCGAATTGCAGTAATTTAGGAATAGAAGCACTATAATGAATACGAACCGCATCTGAAATATTAGAATAGCAATGCAAAAATTAGTTGTTTAAAACGTATAGTTAATGTTTAAAATGTAAAAATCACTGCTTCTGAATAGAGGATAGTGATTATTTAACGTAACTAATAATATACTATGGTTGTAGTTATTGGGAACTCTAATCGATGTGATCTAAATACTTATTAGCAGACTTTGTTACAGACATATAAATGGATAATTCCAGTATATTAACAGACGAATGGTGAATAATAATAGTGATTTTATTATAAATTCTATAATTGACCACCATATCCCACATACTCAAGGTTAACTAGGTAGTCGAATAACATTCCGTATATACTTGTTATTACTATAATTAGATGATGTCTTGACCTATTTTAAAGAATTGTGGAAAACAATAACAATAACACAATTAAAATGGTAAAATAAATAATAGAAATGTTGATAATAACAAACTTAGAACATCATCTTTTACAAAATATTAAAGCAGTTTCTTATATCTCCAACAATTGGTGTCCTTAACAGGGGGTTCTACTTGCTTAGCATATCTGCATTCATCAATTAAGAGATCCAGTAATGCCTCCTTGTAGGTAAAGTTGAGGCATATCTTTAGTTATCTTCCTGTAGGTTACGATTTATCTTTCATGGAGTACCTACCACTTTCTAGAATATTATTTACAGAACTTCGAATGTTACATAGAATTGCTAAATAAATAACTATATTATACTGAAACATAAACGGGAGAAGTAACATAATAACATTTACAGGTTACCTTTCTCACTCATAAAGAAAATTTAACCAACTCCGAAAAAAATCTTCCACGAGATATCCAGATATATTTACTTAAAAGGTTTGTGTTTTTGCAACACTTAACATGATAAAATGTTTAATCTTTCGGCAAGTTTTTTTTCTAGTACTTACCAGTACCAATTTACTCACTAGTGGCCTATGTTTTGTTTTATAATACCACAGGATAGACCCAAAGCTGTCCATGGGATCAATGACTATAGTTTTCTTTTCACAATCTTTGAATATTTGGAAATATATTCCAACAAGTGGCTTTGGCTGTTGCTCAAGCCAACCATACATCCGGTCGGTTAAGCTTCAATGACCTTAAAATATGAAAATATGGCCGTTATAACATACGACTTCTTGGTTTAACAGATGTGGTTCTATATTCACAAACTAAATTCAGTAATTCTACTTAACAAGGCCAGTTTGTACTTCCATTTCTTTCTTATCATAGGTAATCACCAGTAGTTTCTAATATTAATGATAACGATATAGTGCTATCGAAAACTAAGACTGGTTGCTCGGTATAATAGTAACTTAATATATTAAGAGGAATCAGTTATAGGTCTCCCTAAAGTCTTGGTAAGAGGCATTTTCCAGAAAGAACATTTTAAAGAAGGCTACTCTATTTCGTAGGTATCCAATATTTTGTAAAGCCCTATACTTCACTACCTCAATTCTATGCTGACTCCTGAATGAACTATATGTTATCGTTTGGATATCAGTCGTTAATAATGTTAGACTGCATTACAGACATAAAGGAACAATCCTGATTTCAATCATAAGAACCAGATATATTGTTTAAAATTTGCTTCTTTGCTTTTGTGCTGCTTCTTCCCGCACGAGTGTGCTACATAACCACCATAGGCTTGGTTTGTTCGCATTGCTCGTGCTTGAGGTACAGTACTACCCAATTGTTTAGAGTTAACTCTAAGGAAAATGTTTCTAATTTAGACATAAGGGTTCAAAAGTTCTTTTGTGAATTTCTTTTGATTGCCATAGTCTTTCTCCATAAGCTTATACTACTGTATCAGAATTTGCATGAATGCAAATATTCCACTGCAGTCAAATGTTTTTAAAAGATTCCCCATTGTTATTTGTGTATAAATTGTTTAAATGACCTACTACAACGTGAAGACTATTTTCCTATTGTTAAAGTTATAATGAGAACCCTAATAATTAAGATAATGCTTTCAGCAAAATATATATTAAATTTGAACACTTGTCACGCCCTGCGTTTACAACCGCCCGCGTACGTCCAGCATTGCGACTACCAACACGGGGCATTTTGCCAATTTGACTAGTTGTCGTTTTAACCGTATATTACGTCTATTTACTTTATCTTTAATAAAAACAATAATTTCTTTTTAGTATTAGTTAAGAAATGACTTATTTTACCAACTGGGAAGAATTCGCCAAGGCTGCTGAACGTCTTCACAGTGGAAACCCGGATAAATGCAGGTTTGTTGTAAATTTTAATAAAAAGTTTAAATATTTTCAGATTCGTAACACGGTACAATCATACAGATGGAAAGCTAGTTATGAAGATCACTGATAATGTTGTCTGTCTTCAATATAGCACAGATCAACTTCAGGTAGGGGATTTAAACTATAATATATTAGTTCCGTTAACGAAATAAGATACATAGAGTTCTCTGTCATTTGTTGCTATATACGGAAAAAGTTACTAAGAACAAAATTACACCTTTATATATATATATATAGTAAGAACCATTAGTAATAGTATAGTAATAAATAAGAGAAAAGCTTGTTGGACACTCTTTTAAAAACTACATTATATTGTATTCTGTTGTCCATTTGTATATGTTTCGTTGTTTGTTGTAAGACACGCAAAGCATCTTATATTTTTAAAGAAGAGTGAGTTTATGAAACATTATAATATTTATTAAATTTAGGATCTCAAGAGAATGGAGAAATTATCATCTACAATTTTGAAGACCATTGTTTCCCAGTAGATGTAATATGTAATTCTTATTATTTATTTAAATGAATGATTCTTTCAATATCTATTTTGTTTTTAATATCACTATATGAACAACGAATAGTAACAATTAGCCTTATTGTGATTCAAATATAAATATGCATCAGACCTCCTACCATGATAAGTGTTATACCATATAGATAAGAAGTTGCTGTTTGGAAGATTCTGTATTCCTTTTTATCCTAATCTAGGTAAATCTGAAATGTTTCATATATATTGCTTACAATATATTATTTTATTTGTGGTATCTTAGGAATATGCTTGCTTTTTTTCCTTTTATGTGAGGTAACAGTCTAGTCTTGCGCACTCTATAATTTTACAAATAGGGATTTCAATAAAACTCTTTTGATAAAATTTGTATTTTGTACGGTGAGATTGTCTCTAGATAGTTCACTTATTTTTTTTTTTTATAGATTCCGGAAATACACAGTCCAGCCCCGTCAGTTCACTACTTATAATAAAAGCTATAGTCTAAATACAGCTAATGTTATTTTCTTGTATAGTTCGACCACCGAAGTAGTGGAAAACACTTTTTGTCATTATTCTCAACATGTTCAGAAAATCGGGCCGCCCCCCCCCCCACTTTTGCCACCTCTGGGCATTACGATATATAACAAGAAAGCTTAGGTTTCAGTACTGGCGAAAAAAAGTTTGAACGACCCCTCAAGTTCCCGGATGATGAAAACTGCTCTTCCGTGTCTTTTAACTAATCATACATTGTAGTAGTAATGTTTATTTCTGTCATTTCTTTATTTTGAAATCGCCAAAGTTTTCTATTTTGATTTTTAAATCAGAACAGTTGTTATATAACGAAGGTATGATTGTATCCGTACTTGCGTCAAATGAGTTTAGGTACTATGTCAGCTGATAATGCAAGATAATAAATGATTGAATGAGAAAACTTATTGGGGTTGAAACATTTAATATGGGGAAATATTATACAAATTAAGATTTATAGGTTCAGAGGAAAATAACTCTATTTTAAAGACGTAGCAATCGAATCAGTGAGCTAAAATTAATCAAACTCTTCCGAATGAATACTTTTTCTTATATTGGTGCAGCATTGTACAGTAAGACTAGAAGAATTTATACATATATTGATACATATCCGTACTTTAATATATAGACTGCTGATAGCGAATTGACACTTAATTAGATGCCTTCTTTTGCTTCACAACTGAACATTATATATTGCCTGTAGCCTATGGTACAAGCAATAACTGTACCTCACACAGAAAAGAAGAAAAGTTGAATATAGAAGTTTCCCGCCTGCGCTCTGGCCGTACGTCTGAAGACGGGCTAAAAAACAAAAGTGGGTTTGTAAACTCAGTTGATCTTGTAACATTTGAGAACTATTAATTTCTTCCATCCCCACCACCTTCCCCAACCTGCAAAATCGATAATGACTACAAATCTGTCCCCCTGGTCCATGCTCAGCTTCAAGTGTTCGTCTTGAATTTGCCGATTTCGAGGGTACGGCGCAAAAGGGGGCGTGGTCTCCGGAGAAAGTGTTTGAGCATCTCGGATCATCCCCTAGGAGAGAGAGCAAGAGAGCGCAAAGACAGATCCTGTCCAGAGGAGCAGCCGAGCTACGAGTGTAAGGATCTCAGTGCAATGGACTCCCGTGACGAAGCCGAAGCTAGACAGAAAGTTAGTTTATCGATTGATTATTTTACTTTTTTCAAATGTTTTGTGAGTATAGTTATACCAAGACCTAGATCGGGATGCTGTACGATAATAAAAGTATTATCTAATGAACAATATCAGTCTACTTTCTGTAAATACTATTCAAACGACACCACCCTAGATAGTTTCATAACACCCAATCCGTCTAAGTGTTCAACTCTATATAGGAAAGGAACTTCCCAGAAGAACCTTTGAGGTCTTCGTTTTATTATCTTTTTATGAAGCAACCTAATAGTTGAGAAAGTTTGGCAATGTTGCTCAGTTTTGGATAAACTTGTTTGGATAAACGCGAAACCGTACTAAAACTATGGAATTGCTATGAACTTTGCATATTAATTTTTCGGAACTTTCTTGAAATCACTGATGGAAAGTTTATTTATTTCCTAAATGTTAACTTAAACAGACAATCAAACTTTTTCAACAGACAAACTTTCCGAAGTGGCGTAAAAACCTGTATCTTCTTAATTGTATATTCCTTACGATGAAAGCAACTGAATAGCGAAAACTTTGTTGGGTTCCATACTTTTGCCACAACAAACTATGCCCATGCTCAAAAATTACGTAAAAATTACTTTATAACCAACTTTTAACCTTTTGAAATCCTATTGCCGCAAGTGTGAATTGACTGATAACAATTTGGTGATGAGTGTTCAGTTGGTTTGCGAAATCCGGTCTGATGCTCCCGGTGGCCGCGACCTCCGCAGCTCTTTCAAATCGCCCACGTAACCTGCGGGCAAAAAGCGCGCAAATGGCAAATAATTGATTTATTGGGGCGCAAATATTTGTGGTAGCGGAATAAAAAGAAGGCAGTTCGGAGGATAAGTCAGCTGTAGATTTAGGAAAATGATGATGCTGGTAGACAACGTTCTAGAATAGAAGGGTGAACTTTTTATGGGTATAGTGAGTACTGTAATACAATTTGTCTTACTATGCTAAAAAGCAAATGTTTCGTATATTTTTAAGAACAAAGGTAACTATCGACAGATGAAGAACTGCTGCCGCTACTCAATACTTTTACATTTTCAAGTATTTTCTTTTTTTCATGCGGAATTACTTATAATGAACATTGTTTAGTCTTTTTACAAAAAGTATAGCACTGATCAACTAGGTCTAAACAGATTAGAACACCATGTGCTGAAAGGAAGTAACTGTTGTTTTCGATAATTTTTGGAATCAGCAATAATGTTAGTGTTCAAACCAAAAAGCAGACGTTTATTTAGTTCTGCTATTTGTCAAAAGTGGTCTGTTTTTCTTTCGTATAGTGCTTAGTTCACCAATATACTAACATATGTTTTGCTTCATTACACGGTGTTCCCCTGAAAAAACGATTGTAAAATCGGAAATTCTTCACATTAATCTTCAAAAACTAAGAAGCGACAATTTTCAATACTCTAAAAAGTAAATGCTTCAATTTAATATATTTCTATATATTATATTAGATTTCCAATTTAAAAAAAATGGCAATGTTTCTCAGGGTATAAAATCTTCTATTGTTGATAATATTAAATCAATATAAAATTCTAGAAGTTTGTCACAAAGAGTAATAACTAGAAAAGCAGTGTTTATTTTATTTAATCCGAATGTTTTAGGTTCGTGAGTTGATGGCACAGCCGCCTCAACAGCGACCGAACGAGTTTGTGAATCCCCTAGAGAAGATAGAACAGTTATTGACGTGTCCAATTTGCCTAGATAGATATAAGTAAGTCAACAATATGAACTTCTAATAATATATATGGGCTAGAATATTTACTATACTATTCATCCTTTTTATTTATATTTTTCGGTTTTTAGAGCTTACAATTGAAACACAATTGTATTATTAAATTCTTCTCTATGGAAAACTGGGATCAATCAAGAGGACTGCTTTATAAAAATAACTTTACAAACTAGAACAGTATATATGAGTAAATGAATATTCTGCTGATCATCTTTTACGAGCATATTTCACTAAGTATCATATTACACGTTCCCTTCTAGTCATCTCGATAGCATTGCAGTTTGCATGATTTTAACGGGAATGAAATATGGCATCTATATTAGGGTCAAAATGAGAACTTTACTTTATACTTTATGAGATTAAGTAAAATGGGGTATAATTGAGGATTTAGAATGTTTTATATTCAGACAGCCAAAGCTACTTCCTTGCCAGCATACATTCTGTTATCCTTGTTTGGAAAGTTGTGCGGATACTCTTCACAGAACGCTTAAATGTCCAGAATGCAGAGCCGAGCATAATGTACCGTATGAAGGAGTCAAAGCATTTCAGGTATCAAATATTAAGCTACAGACGTAAATTTGTTTTTATCCGAGTGGAATACCGTCTGGCATCATATTTTAGGAGGAACTAGTTTCGTTTTAATCTGAATTCCATAATCGACAAATTCATATTTAATAAATCATTGCTTTGAAAGCACTTTAAATTGTTTTTTTTGGGACCTTTTCGACGCTAGAACGACACAGCGAGATCAACATCGTCCAATCACAAATAAAAAGTTACGCTGTCTCATAATAAAGTATCTTAAAAGATAGAACATGTTATAGAATAATGATAGTTTACTAAATAAAACTATTAATTTCAGCCCAACTACACCCTGACTGGCTTTCTCGACATTCATCTGCAGGCAACTCCAGAATCCGCCGCAGAAATTGAGGAATATGTGCATAGGTAAGTGGTCATTAAGTAAAAATAAATGAAAGTCTGATTTAAATCTGTCAAGGTTTCGGCAAAGAAACTAATTCTAACCGAAATTGTCAATCCCTACCGTTCTTGAAACATTTAACTTCACTTATAGAGCAAGGAGTAAAAAAGCTTAACTTATCTGATTCATCTACTTTTTTCTCTAGAACACTCCAGCTCCGTGCACTCTACTTCTTAAAAGTTTTTTATATACAACATTTGAATGCTTTTTCTTTTTATTATCCTCTTTCACAAAATACACCTCACTTTCGGCTGTAAACTGAGTTTTATCGAAAAATTTCAAGAGATCAAATAAATTTTATTACAAGGAAGGAGATAGACAATTTCTAAAAAGTCTGGGGCTTTCGTAACAATGAACCTGCTGTTACCAACACCTTTGTTAATATAAACATTCATTCAAACCAATGGCCTTTTTTCAACTTTCTAGTCAAATCTATACAAATATTGTGTCATCCCACATCAATTGATTTTGCATTGGTGTAAACTCCGTGCACACTAGGGCGGCCATTTCATCGCTATTATTTCGCCAAAGTAGCAAAATCCCCACAGATTGGAAAGCGATTCTTTACAATTGTGGGACTACTGCCGTCCCAGGCCACAGTAGGGGTGGAGATTTAAATTTTTTATTACTTTTTGGGGCAGAAAATTTTTTAATTTATTACGTCGGTTATTACGGGCTGGTCCGTGGACACCCCTTAGCCCTAGAATATGGAAAATGTATCAGTAAATTAGAGGAGCATTGGCTCTTAGTCAGAAATTCTTTTATACATAAGCAGTATACTAGTTTTCAACTCTTTTATTAAAAAATTGATTCAATTATAATCATATCGATTCAACAAGCCGATAACTTTTCTCTATGTCTTCAAGTGAATTAACTATCGTATACTTCGCTCTGCCACTGAACACAAATGTGCCAATGGTGGCTAACAAATTATAGCAGCGACTAGAAAATCAGCTGCGGTCTAAGAGATACGCAGTTGACACGGCGAGAAACAATTTTTAAACATCGCTGCAAGAGGGGAGATACATATGTTAACTATACAACTCGAAGGATAAAAAACTGCAAAACATTTCAATTTCACAGTTCTTAGAAAGTATTAGAAAGAAAACGTATGCTAATCAATGACACTATCATAGTTTATAAGGTTACATCGTCTATGATAGACCTCATTATCCAAGACTAAATGTTTTAACATATCTTAAACCCCATTTCAGTTGAACATTCAGTATATCTATGAATATAGTCAGTGATTTGTAAAGCACATGACAAATAGGCTGTTTTGTTTTTCGAACCTCAAGCCGACCACTTAACTCTCAAATTTACGAAAATAACAAATAACGATGAGGTGGTCAACACTGATCATATGAACCTGATCATCGGGTTCGCATGCGGGCAGTGGAGTGATAAATAGGGAAGATTCAATTGTTTTTATTATAAGCGATAGAGAATTACGTATTTTGTAACTTATAAAGTAACACTTAAATATAATGTTTCAGGTATAATTTGGAACGTTGTAAGGTTTGCGATGAGAAGGCCGACTGCGAAAACTGTGCGCATTGCGACAGAAAGGTAAAAGCAAATGTTACAGGGTTATTGAAGTTGAAGGAAACTTCTTGTCAAATATAGTTTCGGTGATATTTACAAAAGAGGAAAGGTTTTGTTATTGAAAAATAAGTTAAAGGTTTTAGGCCTGCAAAGATTGTCGCAACCAACATATGGATATGTTGAAGAGAGATATGGGTCGATTGCTTAATCAGGTAAGTAATATTTATTAAGATTGTATTTTCTCATAATGGGTGTTCAACTGGAACAAGATAAACTTTACAAACCAAATTCAAGTTAGATATTTTAGGTTCGCCGTCTTTCAAACCGTATAATCGAAGCCTCAGATGGTCTTTCTAAGGGATTGGATCTGCTGAATTTAAATTGTGAAACGTCAAAAGACGAAGTTAAAGAATACTTCCATAGGTTAGTCAAACAACGCAAATAATGTTCCTAACATATATTTTATATATAATTTACACTGACAAACTTGAGAACAAATATATATTTAGAAATCAAATGTTTAAGGCATATTCGTGATTTAAAGAAGAAAGAGGATTATTTTATTAATGAAATCGACACTTGGGCGGCTAATGAAAATAGATTAATGAGTAACTTGAGGTGAGTTCTTAACATTCTATAGTAACAATTACTTTAGTAACTTCAGTCAAAGATGTTATTTAGGTTATACGTTCTTAAATATGTGTTTCCGTTTTTATATAGAAACTGAATGTTTCAGGGATGTGCTAGAGATCGAATCTTCTAATATGAGTGAAGCTGTGGCCAGACTAGATGCGGCTATTAAGGTTCGCATATATATATATATATATATATATAT
>JAQGAV010000152.1:0-44384 GCA_034691345.1 Phasmarhabditis papillosa | reverse complement strand
CATAACTTTTAAAGCTGATTAATTTAAAACAATAAAATTTGAAATGAATTTTTGAGTGTACCGTGCCTTTAAACAAAAAAGATAGAGTCCTTTATCACCACACGAAACGTTGGCGAGCCGTGAAGTACATCACGCAACGGTCAACTAACAAAAATATTAAATAATTAATCACACCAAACAAAGATTCAATCGATTTGAATGTAAAATTGATTCTTACGAATTGTTGTGCATCTTAGACCTTGTAACTCTATTTAGGCCCAAAAAACTAACCCAAAATTATTTTCGAATCCACCTCTTCTGCTATTCATTTTATAAGAACAGGTGAGTTGGTAAGCTAAAATGAATGATTTTAAAGAAATATATTAATCAGTAAAACCATACATATAAATACAAACGAAAATACAATGTTCAGAAATGTTTCAAGGATCAATATGTGAGTTGAAAAAAACTTTTAGAGTAATAAGGTTTAGGTTGCCGAATGATATTAATGAAATAGAAAAAGAGAAAATTATTTTGAATTTCTAGACTTCAGGTTGGGTACGCAGGTATCACGCCGAGACCTTTATAACACTGCCAATGGGGTTCTAAAATATAAGTGTGAATCAATTCGAATAAACGAAACAGAATATAGGAATAAAACTTAACAAAATATATTAGTCACTTATAACATTTATTTTTTTAATGATTAAAAAGTAAAATAAAATGAAAACCATATATGTTGTTCAATGAAACATTGTTTCGGCAATATCAAAGAGTTAAGCTACTAATCGGTTGGCAAACTTGGCAGAGTGACAATTCTGTAATTTACATTGATCAGATAAACATCGTTTATCGCTGTAACAAACCCAACAATATTCCTTTAATTCTTTGCTTAGGGTGAGGTCTGAACACTTTAAACTAATAAACATTATTATATGATATGTAATAAAATATTATGTAAACAATAAAACTGATAAATATATAAAAGCTTAAAGAGTTTATATACTATCTCCAAAGTGAATCTTATATAAACAGTTATAAATATACGATTCTTCAATCACAAAGTGCATTTCGCTAGGAAAAGTTGCCAATGAATTATTTATAAATCTGTCAACTAGTCAAGATAACGCGCGAACTAAAAAACAAGCCTATTACAACTATAAACAATAGAATAAATAATATTATTTTGTAGAATTAAATATTTATAGCAACACACTATAGTCTCTAAACCCTGAAATCTCAAAACAAACGTTGCGTCATTTCAAAAACTTAAAAGGTTGCAGTAAAACACTGAATAGGTGCTAATATATATATAAATCATTAGTTTTAGGAACTGATTGATATGATATAATAGGAATATATATCTACTAAATTTCACAAACAGTTGCATAGCAACGTTTAATTAAAGGATTGGATCTTCCCTATATAATGCTTAGCGGCAGGTGGGGTTGATCCGCGCTTTATATAATCGTAACTCTTTAAATAAATGTATTTTAAAATGTATATTTCACTTAGTAAAATATTGCCGAACAGAAATGTAATCTAACAAAATACTTGTAAACCTATACTTCAAAAGAAAGTTATACAAATTTGACGACAGTTCATTGTAGTTAGATAAATAAAAAAATATTGTTCTATTTCTAACTAATATTCAATAAAAACAAAAGAAAATACAAAAAACCTCGGCAGAAAATCGCAACACTTGCATAGGAGAATGCCGTTTCGCATTGAAAAAAACACATCGTTGCGACGCGGTCGCAATAAAAATGAGCGGTGTTTTAAAAAGAGGTCAGCACGGCTTCCCGCTCGTTGTTTGTATGAGCTTTAATAAGTGAATATCCAATATAGAATGAAAGCTGTATTAGTTAATAGAAGAAATGGATAAGCCCGACCAAATGTAAACTTCAGAAAGCACTAGCTAATATAAACTAAGGTTTTACAAATTAAACACTTTCAAGTTGTTATAAATGATTATATTATACTGTAACTGAATAACTTGTTTAGTTAACTATTTCATTAGGTTAAACAATTTTAATGTTTGACATAAATATTGTAACTCATCCTAATAAGACAACAATCTGTTTTACTGTCTGTTAGCACAATATAACATATGTTCACTGAGATGGTAAGCGCTATATTTACAAAGGGTCATAACTAATACCCATGACGTGTATACCTAAATATAATATAATATATTTTCTAAAATCTCCTTAAAATAAGAAAACCTGAGACAAAAAGATCTGAAGAAAAGAGAACATTTTTGACTGGAGTTCAACTTATCATCAGAGAAAATATCTTTAACAACTATAATAAACATTTTATCACAAGCCCGGGAATATGAAACCAAAACAAGAACTATTTAATTGATTAGTTTTGTAATGGTCCAGACCGCTCTGGATGTTAGAGAAATACTATGGTGCTGAAAAGTTGCAGCTATTTAAATATTATTCTATGAATACGAGCTTTAGTATGTGGTCTTCTTCGACAAAAAGTAATCAGTAATTCAGATATTTGAAAAATTAGGAAGAAAACAAAGTATTTTTAAATTCATTTGGTGAACAATGTTGCTTGCTGATACTTGGCGAATAATATTTCATTACAATGAGGAAGCGCACTATGCTTAGAAATCCATATTTTCGATACCAGCACTGGTTAGTTAATAACGGATTGCTATATTAATACAATGTCAAGAGACATTTGGAAAGGTAAAGTTTTAAACGATTTTAGTTATTTATAAACTTAGTCGTTATAATCCAAAGTGTGACCACATAATCATTCCAAATCACAACAGACTAAATGTGTTTTATGCTTTGCAAGTAAAGATTTCAAATCCTAACCTGTTTTTGTTCGGACCTAGTAAATGCTCAAAAATATTTAAAAAAAGTACAGGATACTTTAAAACCAAGGAAGACAACATTATTTCTCCATCATACACTGTTAAACACTCTAGGTTTAGACATCTGTTTTTCTAAAAAAGACAAATTATTAACTTTTTCCTCAATGTGGTTGAAAAGTTTCAGAACCTTTAATATCCTGGTATGTTTTTTAATGCCAATCTTTCCAATTTGAATACCATTTATTTCTATAAATCTTTAGTAAAAACAAAAGTAAACAAAAAAACAATAAGTAAAATACAAACAACTCTAATCATCCGTATCTAACATAGACATGTCTGTGGTTATCTTTATCGAGTGTATCACCTTCGTGGCTTCTCGTTTTCCCGATTCATAGGCCCCAGCGGTTGTTTGAAACAGATTCGAATGAGTGTGTTCACCAGCGAAGAATAGTACCGCCCTGGAATAAATGAAAATTATGAACGTATGCATAAATACTTATTAAATTATCTAAGTTGTTCCATGCTTGTAGAGGGAAAACTAGCATAAACTTAGAAAATTTAAGTTTAACAACTTTTGAAACATTTGAATTGCTTTAGTTTTGCTAGTAGTTTTGAAAGCAGTATAAGTATTGTTTTGAAAACTAAAGTTCTTACCTTCCATTATTGTTCATAACCTTCCGTGCCATAACCTCGAAACATTGACTACCAAAGGCTCCATATGACTCGGGAGTTATATAGGAGTAAGCTCCACGAGTGAAAGGATCCGTTAACCAACGATGACTGGAAAAAATAATATTATACATTATATTCATCTACAAGCAGATTTTGGTTCAGAACCCTACTGTATTCTTTTTTTCGTCATTTTTCAACACATAGAGATCGCAAGGAAGACTTTTTGTAAATTGCGTAAAGTTTGAAACCTAAAGTGCAAAAACTACTAATGTTCTTCAGAATATTTTCAAATCTTCTACGCTATATTCACTTGAATAACAATTATTTTAAAAAGTATTCAAATAAGACTAGAACACTTTGAACCCTATTTGACGGTTGAAAAGCGGTTTGTTCCTACTAATAATTTTCGTAACAAAATGCTATCAAAATGTTATACGTAATTCAACTAGTTTAACATTTTAACAATAACTATTTTCATCACATACCCGTGTATATAAGTTGGTTCCGGTATAGTTTCGTTACCAAAGACTTCTCTAAAGTGCTTTGTGAGGTATTGTGAGAACTTTTCCTGTGTATATCCAGCTAGAGCAAGAGGGCCGTTCTTAGAAAGCCACAGTAACAACATCTAAAATAGCAATTATTCTATTTTCCTAATACCTTTTTTATTAATAGAAAGCCATCGGCGGCCCCAACTTGTAACGCAGTTACAGTTTGTCGCTCGAACGTTGAATACAAGTTTACGCAAGCTTGTAAATGACTATAAAAGGTTAACGGCTTAACACGGTTTCCAAATTTTAAATAACGGAAAAATCTATATACTATCTAATAGATTCCAAAAATACTAGCGATTTGAAAGGTTTCAAAGGAGAATAATTAGTGAGTAAAGTAAGGTGATATAGTGTTTACAGATTAGATAAAACGAAGTTCCGTTTAGATTGAAAACGTTTCATTAATGCTACAGCAGAGACAGTGGGAATAAAGGATTCTTATTAAAGAATAATAAAGGAGTGTAAAGGATTGAAGTTTCGTCAGACATTTTTTGCAAACACACTGCCAGCTTGTGGCGCGTACTCGCCCGTAAAAATTGCACTTGCGATGTAGACCCGTGCAATTGGCCTGCAGGCGCGGTGTTCAAAATCCTATAAATCCGCAGGCAATACTGTCCGTTTCGATTTTCCAATTGGCAAAACTTGCATTAGGCTGTCCGTTGACTGGTTGTAGTGTACGAATAGCGTCCATTATGTCGTTGCCCTTTTCAATCTCACCCTAAACTTTTAAATATATTTAACAAATTAACAAACCAAAGTTTAAAGAATGTTTTAAATATTATACAAAGGTTCAATACAATGTTATATTAAACAAACTACCTTAATTCTAAGAGTAATTATACTATTTGCTGAGGTGTTCCACCAAGGTGTGTCGTATTGAAGGAATATCTTCTCCAATGAGCCAAATCCTGTAATACAGGCCAATATATAGTCGGCGGACAAACAACATGTGAGTCAAAAATTTTTGCGAATGTGAATTTGCAGTTCGTACCGTACACCCTTGCACAAGACTTGGCTGCCGACTCTAGCATAATACAATTGAAGTGTTTGAGATACTTTAGTGACAGTTGTTCCCTAGAGTTCTTCCTATTCCGATAGTGGAATCATTTCAAATTTGACAACAATCTAATCGATTAGGAGACTGCTAAGGCTCAACCACAATACTCATCGGGTCCTATATATTTACTTATGGACGGGGCACGCTCCCACTTTGAACTGTCTTTGCCTTGCTGATAGTTAAAAAGCACAATAACAATTTTAGACGTCCAGATACCACAGTTTGAGAAATGGTTCTTTCATATAATCACAGAAGTTAATTGTCCGACCTAACTTTTTAATATCTTTTCAGTTTTACCCGGCCGTCGACACAAAACATTTAGTTAGTCATTACCTAGCTTTTTGATTACTTCTTGTTTCTCAGTTGGCAGGGTTGGATTGAACATGACAGTGTGCTCGGCTTTTAAAACACCTAGCGGAACGGTAATTATAACACTGCTGCATTCTATTATATCGCCGGAGAAGATATGTACCTGCACGGGCCAGACTGAAATATACTTTATAGATGGGAAACTTCGGTGGACAGTAAACTGCGATAATAATTGATTAGACATTATAGTTGTATCGATTATGTTAACTGTAAGCGAATGACAACAGAAAACTAACCATAAACTAAAGCATGTATTCAGAAAAGGGAGTGTGGGTGTTACGTTTTTATGGATTCAAAAAGTTTCAGCACATTGGTTAGCTGCGGCAGTTAGCTGCTATTAGTTTCAAGAAAACAGAAAGTTGAAATAAAACTCCCATATTTATTGGTAACTGCTGTATCAGATTTAGATCAATATTTACAGCTCTAAATTCAAAATGTAAAGTCTCATTGACTGAGAATTGAAGTCTATTTTCGTGGTGAGATCATTAAACTGCTTTTAAATCTTACCTTGCCAATCAATCTTCTTAACCTCGGCATTGAGCTGAATCTTCTCACTTGGAATTCTGTTTACGATATCTTGCAGAATATCCTTAAAGAAGGTTTGAATAAAGATTTTCAATAGATATCCATTTCCCAATGAAGTGTTTTAATTGCAAACGGTGAAAGGCTAATGTTTTCGGGCTCAAAATTTCAACCGGACATATTTAGGAACAGTCAAAATGACAGCTCCATAGCAGAATCATATGTTTCAAAATACTGAAAACCGTAAAACTGTTTAAAATCTAAAAATATGCCAGCTTTGCATATTATATTTCCGTCCACTGTTCGTTTTATTGTATTTTCGAAATTCAGCTGACGGCAAATAAGGAAATGTCTCACGTTGAAAGTTTACCAAATGTAATTATTTAAAATGGTTTTTTTTATAAAAAAAACTAACCTTAAATCCTTGTCCGTTGAGTTCCCATGCTGCGTCATCGTTTGATTCGTCGTCCCACTCTTTGAAGTTCTCAAGGGCAAGCTGAAATAACAAATTGTAGGGTTTGTGTTATAAAATATAAAAAATTTAAATTTCTGATATACTTGGTTTCAGATTAAGAAAAGAAGTTAAAAAGTATAATAAAGTATAATATTGGTAGTAGCTGGTATCACTTTGTGGTTCGGTAATCGGTATCTTGTAATGGTCCAGTTCTGGCATGAAATTTTTTTCACTTCAATCTTGTTAGAAGAGACAATTTCTCGGGCTGGCCGGGCCGGCGCGCTTGCACTCCTGATACTTGTGAAACCTCACCTCTTCAACCGGCGCTGACCATTCTGATTCATATTCCGATTCATACAGTTTAAGTAGAACATCAAAAAGACGTCTATTATCGAGATGATCCTTAATTTAAACTTTGAAACAGCATAAACCCTGCTTAGTTAGCTAATTGGGAACAGACTGTTTGAGTCTTTCTGGGAACCTACCCTCGTTGCCCGGTTTTTTTTTCAACATTTAGAATAGGGGTGGGAAATTTAAAGCTGCGCCCAAAAACTTACGGAATTATTCTTTACTAGGAACCATTCATTTTGTGTGTTATGTCCTTTCTTTTATTATTCATTATTATATACTTGGGCCGGGATTTTGTTCTGATCCTTCACCCATAAGTTGAATTCTCACCCATAAGTTCGTAACATATTTGGCCCTATCAGGGCCTCATTATTTTAAACCATAGTTCCATTACCAAATAGTAAAAAGCCTTTTAAAATTTGTTTTTATAAGTTTGATGAATCGGTTTTTCCTAAAATATATGAGTACCTGAATCCATGCTTCATAGTCTTCTTTTAGTCGTTCTCCGACACTGAGCGCTCCCTTGGTTTCTGACTCCAAGGTATACTTATCCAACAGAGGGTTCACAAAATCACGCCAGGCTTGCAGATCCGACCTTAAGTTTAATTTTAGAACAAAGATTCGACTGTGCACTAGTAGACAGAAAAGTATTTAAGTTTCACCCTGTTTGAAACATTTCACTTCGTTAAGAAGATATTGCTAATATACAATAGTTGTTGTTCTTAACGTTGAAAGTGAACTGTAGGTTGTATAGCGAATATATATATATATATATATATGTGTGTGTGTGTGTGTATTTATGAAAGTGATTAAAAAGTTTCTGGATTTATAGCCTTTTTCTAAAAGTACTTTTATTTTAATCTAATACCGCTGCTCTCCGCGCGGAAACCTAGACTATATGAACACCTTAAGAATTTTTGTTACAATCCTTTCATCCAATTCAAATTCGTTTAAACAATGGTCTTGCAGAATAAAAAGCAACCGTTTTGAAAGCCATGATGTGAACCTTTATTAATAAAGATAAACAAGAATGACTATTATCACTTACATATTTAGCTGATGTCTCCCCAAACCGTACTGAACATGACCGCGATATATGCCATAGTCATCCACTTTCTTATTAAGAATACCTAAATATAATGGAAGTGTTTAGTAAACAGAATAACCCTGAAAGCATTCACATTTATAACAGTAGCCTCTGTCTATCTATCAGTCTTTCCACACGGTCTATTAGCCGAGGTTTCTCAGTCTGATTAACTAACATTACATAAATTAACTCAATTTCTGCTTTTATTCGCAAACATATTTTCCATAGAAGTAACAATTACCTAATTTCTGTGCTATTCTGTACATTTCATTGTTTTCTCCATTGATCCATTCAGCTCCAAGTTGGATCGTCTTGTTTTCTGTAAAAACAATGTTTGGAGACTTTTCAGCTAAAATAATTTTGAGTTGGTTTGGTAATGTGAGTAAAAAACTACTTTACTTGAAAGCATGGGTAATATTTGCACGATAGAAAAAACTTGATGTGCAGATGGCAGAACAACTCTAGGATCAAGTTAGACCAACATAAACCAAGGTGGTAGCCAAGATAAAGAAAAGGTTAGTCATGCCTTGAACTTTGGGAATGGGCCAGGAGTGAGTCAAACATCCAACTAACCGTGTTGTATTGGGTATATCCTGCCTCCCAATCGATCAGCAGCTTCTAACAGAACATAATCTATGTCATGCTCGGATAGGTTCTCAGCAGCACTTAGGCCAGCCAAGCCACCACCTATGATACATACACGACAACTAGTTACAGACTGAAAGGTAAATATATATAAGCATATGTTAGGGTTGGGAAAGGCCTGATTTCAATACGTTCCGGAACCAGCTTTTCCTGGCCCCGCCCAGGTTGGCATGTGAAAATTCTGAACCGGCCGGCCCAACCCGCTGAATTCCAACCCCTGGAATGTATTGATTATAATAATGCTACTTTGTAAGTTGATACTTTCCACTATCAAATCGGGAATTTAGTCGGTTTATAATGGTATGGAGGCTTCAAAAGTAGGTTAGTCTGAACGTTTATAGTATTCTATATAGTGACATTCCATTTCTATTTCGTAAAGTTATACATGATACTGATAAGAATCTTAAATTTGTTTAATTACTTCATTAGCATGGGTTAGACTGTTTCTTTTGTTGAAAGTAAGTATATATAGTAGTTCAAATTTCACTTATATAATGAACGTTTCAGTCACTGACCAGAAATGAATAGTTTGATTAGCGAAATGTTTCGCAACTTAATAAATATGCAGATACGTAATGCTATTAGTTATTACGTGCGATGCTCAAAATTAATTATTAAATTGCTTTTTAAAAAACTAAATAATTATATTATATTTATTGAATTTTAGAAAAAGAAAACTTGCCATTACGTAGGAACAAACGCTTCAAATAGCACGTTGATGTATTTGCTTATCTGAGAATATTCTTTCTTTGCTTTGCCAGCTGGCACTCGTACAATGAACGTTAAGTTGCTAGGCACAAGTGCAAACACGTCATGAGACAAGTTCCAAAATAGGGTCAAATGTGGTCAGAACCTGTTTTCGGCTAGTTTCCTATTGAATTTTGGTCAAGTTGAAGGGTATAAACAGAGTCACGACTTCCATACTATTAGTGTGACAAATGCACTATCTGTTTAATAATCTGGTTCAAAACCTAGATTACTTTGCGGCGGACTTACTCAATGCGTGGGGTTACAAAAAGTTGCCTTCAAAAATGCTGTGCACTGCCCAATTTTTCAGTTTTTTTAAGACAAATTTTGCAACATTGTGCATCGAGCGAGGCTTTATGCACTTTACTTTATGTGGACTTTATGTCTTTAAAGCTATAGCTGTAGTGCAAATGAGACTTGAGATCACAAATTGGAATAGTAGTTTGAATGTACATTTTAGATATTAAAATTAGGCATGGGGAAATCGGCCAATTCCTGTCGCATGAAACTTCCAACAATATAAGTATAAGAGATGTTTTAAAAATTATTAAATGTTGTTCAAGATAATAATTGCAATGTATTCAAGGGGTTCTCAATTAACTTTATAAAAACATTGCACAGGTAACACACAGAAACCAAAACTTCACCAATATAAGCGAAACTAATGCGAAAAAATTTTGATTGTTTTTGGTGACGCAGTTGAAAATATGTATGAAACGGAAATGTTTCAAAACTTCTAAAGGATAAAGATTTGGGGATCTTTAAATTTTGGAAAAAATTGTTTTCTTTAATACATTTCTTTTGAATAAATACAAACTCACTATGTTCAACACTGATATGATGATCAAAAGAATCATTAGCATCACCTGAAAGCAAATAAATATATTTTTGTATTTTTCAACATATAAAATGTTAAAGCTAAACTGCTAACGTCAAAATTGGTCAAGATTATTCAAAGGTAACCTAATATGTAGGTTTTAGAATCTGGAAAGCAATCAGACAAACTGAAACCGAAATCCTATCCATCTTAGGAAGGTGGTAGATGTGGCTCATTTTTCTTTCATTTTTTTGTTCGCAACACATTTTTACCGCTAAAACAAGCTTCTTTAAAAACCAAACCTTACCGACAAACTGATTTTCGTTTCAAACTAAAATCTTAAGCAGGTTTACATACCTTTAAAGTCATTGTAATAAAACAAATGCCGTGTAAAACATTACTTAGCCATAACAATATGTTATTGTTTTATACGTATTCCTGTATCATCCTTCTACTACAATGCCCTTACTTCTTAGTGGGTTTTGCCTTATTTTCCATTCAAATACTGTACATACGACAGGCTTAAACGTCAATAAAACGCACTTTTGTAAAGAAACAATACTAGTTCCTGATAACAAGAAAATCAGAATAACACGTTTGACAAACTATGATTATACTTTAAATTTGTTATTTTACTGAAAGAAGCACTAAAATTGAATGTTTTACCGTTCATTGAGCGAGGCGCGCTAAAAATACATCGTTCTTTTAAAAAAATACTCTGTATATGTGACAAACTGGTTCTCTTCCTGGTACTTTAAAGGATCAAAATATACTTTAGTAATTAGTAACAGGTCTTCTATTTTGTCAGTTACAGGGCTGGGAAAAGGACGGCCCGTTGCTCAAATTTTCGGCTCCAGCCCGGCCCGGCCCGGGCCGATATCCCAAAAAGTCGGCCCCGGCCCTGGCCGGCCCGGGCCGGCCCGGTCGGCCTTAGTCTAGCTTATATTTTTAGCGGATATGCTACAAAAAAGTTATTTTTCAGTTCTATTTTCTGGTAATAACAATAAAAAATGCAGTAAGATTTACCTATTGATGTTTTTTGACACTATTTATTAAAATATTCACCTAAATCAGTCAATTTTTTTATAGAAATTATCCTTGCAAGGGCCGACTTTTTGAATTTTCGGCCCTGCGCGGGGGCCGACTGCTCAAAATTTCGGCCCCCGTCCGGGCCGACTTTCCAAATTTTCGGTCCCGGCCGGGGCCGGCCGGGCCGGCCCGTGAAATTCCCAGCCCTGGTCAGTTATACCTAAGTTAACCGAACAAATCAAACCAGGAACATGTCTTATTTTGAAACAATTAATCAAACAAACGGTTTGCGGCTTACTAGAGCAAAGCGTGAGCATAGTACAAAACACTGTGTAAGATAGTCTAGACAACGTAGTGACAGCTTAAACGTTTGCTACAAATAGAAGTTTTAGAGTTAGATTTAAAAAGACGCTGGTTTAAACCTCCTTATATGAGAAATGTTAAACCGGTAGTTCAAACACAACAAAGCTGGGAAATGGCCGGCACGTCGTCGCCCTTAAACTTCCCAGCCTTTAGATAAACAAAAGCAACAAAAACAAAAGCAGAAGTTTTGTAATCATGAAAAGTAGCACTTTTCCCGATAGACTATTATGTGAAGCAGCATTTTGGAACTAAATGGTTGCCCGATTTAGGAAACATTAGAACAGCTATTAACAAACTGGTTTTAATAAACAAAACAAAAAGTAAATCCATAGAACAAATTTGAAAAAAGGCTTCATATGAACTACAATTTTAGCCGGTGAAATTTTATAATAATAATTAGCCTTCATAGGTACAAGGCATACCATTTTATATCCTATTGACTGTTTATACACCGAGATAGATAGATTGAAGAACAATAAATTACCAGGAAACATCACTATGATTTACTACCAGCCGTACAACACAAGAGGTTTAAAGTTTCTTGAAACATTTCGCTTTCATAAATCACGTTGGCAACCTTTTCAGAAACCAAAAAAACATACGACTAGACTGACGTATACATCACTAACCAATTGCAAAAAAACTTTCTCTTAAAGATAGAAACAAAACCAAAATCTGAGAAATCACTTGGAAAGATATCAATTTCCGGAAAAGTAAGCGAAACAATGTGAAAAGAAACAAAAAGATAAATGGAGTGATCGTTAAATTAACAGCGAACAAACAAAACAAGTAAGACTCTGTCTCTGTCTGAGAGTGGTAAAGAAGTCACTGACAGATTATCATTACCCATGTTTTTATCTTTAGATACAATGGTAAATATTGACCACAGGAGGAGAAAACTAGCAGCAGAACAATATTTTTAAAGTATAATTCACATACTTTTTTTATATATACTGTATTGTTAATACTGTATTGTTATATAAAAGGAGAATGGGCCATTACTTAGTGGAATTTATTGGAATCGAGATTGTAAACAACTTGGTCGGTTTTTGAATGTTATTTACCTTCAAAAGAATAGTCATTTTACACAAAACGGTCGAATGAGGCTGATAGAGGAATTCAAGTGTAATGTATGAAGAAAAGCTCCAGTTTTGTAAAAACGAAATGTTTCACGAAACTTCAAACCGCTTGGGTTATAACGATCGTAGTTCCATGACAATTACTGAGAATACTAAATACAACGCAGTGGTAAATATGCGTTAATTTTAAGTTGTAATTTTTTGAGATCAATTCGAGAAGCGGTGTAATTAGCTACATAAACCATTAACAAACCAGCTGCGGCACAAATTCTGAGGGATGAATTTAACCTTTTGGGGAAGAGTCAACAACATGAAAAGTGTTCAGCATCCTAAGCTTTTAAAACCTTTATATAGAACGAAACAATGAACCCGGAAAAATGGTCGACGATTCCCTGTGGCTCTAGAAGTCAACAACCTTGTGACATGAATGATAGTAAAAACGTAGTAAACCACCAAATGAAATAAACTTTTTCTAGAATATTTCCGAACATGGCGTAGTTGTACTTACTAGCTTTGGTTTGAAATGGTTACCAGAAACATTTCATATTCAGCCACAAACTACCAAAAAGTTGTTCCTATCAAAAAAAAAAAAGTAAATATAATAAGCTCAATATCACCAGTCGTAGTATTTTAATGGATAAGACATTAATTACTTTAGATAAATTAGATAACACAATTAGTGATTTCTGCTTTTCTGTAACTTATAATGGTCTGACATTTATCGACCCTGACTATTGCAAAAATACTTAGTTTGTCAATTCCGGCCAATATATACTATGAAATCGAACTGTTTTAACTGAATACGATAAGAAACGTGGCTGCAGACAACATTCGAGCGCTGGGTTTTGATTGAATTTTGGGGATAGAAGATAAGTTATTAAAAAGCAATTTTCAAACGGATCCTTAGTTGACCTATGGAGTCAAACAATATTCAGTTTTACCACCGTAGTTTCAGACGTTCCTAAACTATTTTTGATTCATCGAACGGATTTGTTTCTTTTGGGGTTTGATGGCGGCAACTCTCATCTGTGGAGTCTATTATAATGATCTGGACACTTTGTGCAAGTCATTGTCCCTTAGAAACAACTGTCGCGCTCCAGAGCCACATCGGTCTGCCCCAATAGCACTCTCATCACTTATTACACTTGTTCTGTTGAAATCTCAAATCATATGTGAGACCAACTAATTAGTTTTGACGTCATGCTTTCAATATTATGATTTACATTTAAGTTATATTAATGTTATGTTCAGTTTCCAATTATTTTCTTAGTGATGGAATCCGCCAATTAGCAATAAGGATTCACAACTTATCTTTTACCTTTTCGAAATATTTGGGATCTGGAAAGTTGTTTCACCTTCAGCAGAAGTTATAGAGACTGCCATTCAGATACTGGTAGTGGCTTACTTTTACTAATAGACGCAATATAAATTCAAGTTTATATCTTATATGATATCAAATAGTCAGCAGATTGCCAACATTATAGTGCACTTAAGCCGAATAATAGTCTACACTTGTATTCTAGATGGAGCTAAAACTAGCATAGTTCTCACATGGCATCTCAATTAGTTTATCTAGTTGACACAAGTAATTTTACAATTATACAATACAATATAGTCTTTACAACTAAGTAAGCTTATACAATGTATCACCGTGATTTTACATGCTACCTAAATGGATCGGAAGATCTGATCATCAACTGTACTATTTGTAAATATTTGTATTTTTGTAACATTCTAATAACTTGTGAAGCTATATTTCTTATTTATAGGTTATTCGCCCTACTATTCTAGCTTAATTATATACCGTCCTCCCATGTACCAACTCGCAGTTGATGATCAAGAAGACGCTGAAAAGAAAGATAGATATTGCAAGCTACATTTACAGGTAAACGCGAGAGCCCGTGAAATTACCACCCCTGTGTAAATTTTATAAAAGTATCTTTATAATAATAATGTATCACCCTTAAAATATTTATATCAGCACCTCATCATTTCATTTACCAATGCTTATTTCACTTTATGCTTTCCTAAACATTTGAATTCGGAAGAAAATGTATGCAATAGCTGCAACGGAAAGTTTTTTTTTCTGAACTTTAATTGAAATGTTGCTTGTGTATGTAGTAAGTTGGATCAATTAATAGGTTCCATTTTCAGTTCAAAAAGAGCTGTGAAAGTATACTCTATATTAGTTTGTCTCTTTAAATAGTCTGCATCAGAGGCAACATCATCATCCTGTTGAGAGGCAGTGTTAGATATATACGAATGCACTTTAGATGGAAAGGTTCGGAGTCCACCGAATTTCCGTTAATGTTTATAAACAACTTCTGCTCTCTCTTTTCCTTTCGAAACATAGCTCTTGAAACAGACCATATTTACAGTAGGGAGTTTCCCGAAACGTTTGTGGCTGCCGATCACAGGGCGATGATAGATGAGAGAGCGTGAGGGAAGGGTAGGGAACCATAGGAAGCTCCCCGAATCGTTGTGGATGCGGCCACAAGATACTTGCTCTTCATATAGACTTTATTTTGAGTGGGCCTCGACCTGTCCTGAATCTTCAGATCTCATCGCTTAGACTACTAAATTGCAGAAGACGGGTGGTAGAAGGCTTACTTCTTTAACCCTCAACCCAGACCTGTCTTAAAGATCAGTCCTTTGGATAAGACCTGGCTCTGGAAACACAGCTCTTGATGCAGACCATATTCTCTCCCATAGCACAGTTTACTGTTTGCCTAAAGAAAGAAATATCAGTGGTTTTATAAGTGGTTTCAGAAGCTGAACTTAAACTTCTGGTTATGCTATATAAATACTTTTAATAGTTGTAACAACTCTATAAGTCATTCGAAGCTAAGTAATCATGTTAATGATTCTCGAATGTTGCAACATCTTATTAAGGCTTTAAAGTTCGATATCACTTCAATATCTGATTTTTATTTTTTTGTCAACGATTTCTAATAATCTTTTGGTTTAAACTAGTTTTATATAACCGTAATACAATTATTTTATGAACTTTCTTAGTTTGGATGACCAGCACATTTTTATTGAGACGTAACAACTAGGAGCTGAATTTTTGGGACTACTAAGAACCAGAACCTTTAAAACTGCTATAAAAAGTGCTATTTTGTAAATAATGCGAACATAATACATTAACATTGTATTTAAACAAGCGTCCAAAATGGAAGCATTACGGCCGACAAAACTCTAGAAAACAAACCGAGCTAACCTTCGGACTGTCAGTGATAGTAATAATAATCAAAAATACAACTTATTTCAGACATGGGTCTACATACACTCGGCTGTAAGCATGATTGTTGCACTGCTTGGAATTGTACTCGGAGTGATATTGATTTTCCATCCAGATTGGCATGAACAATCGGTCATTTACAGACAGAGTTTAGCGGTCAGTGGTAAAAATTAGAAATAAATAGAGTTAGCCATGTAAAGTTATCTACTGACAATGAGATACCTTGAAGTGCCGAAGTTTACAAAATATAATTAATGATTTTGTACGAGTCAGGGTGTTTATCAATTCAGTCGCACTTAAACGATAAGTTTTCTTCGATGGGTGAGAAATCGAGTTGTTAAAAACTGAGATCCCACTACTATTAACCCGTTCTTTTCGTCAAATGGTGAGCTTATTAAGATATCACCCATCAACTTCGCTCAGAAATATATATAGTATACACCTAGGTGATGATTGATCAATTTGGAAATTACTTGTGTTCATACTTTTCGAACTAGTTTTACAATTCCCACCCCTAACTCACCTAATTGTAAAGTTAGAGCACGAATTAGCCGAATCGTTCGTGGATACCAATGTCAGGGTGATGATGGGCGAGGGAACGTCAGGGAAGGGTACGGAACCATAGGAAGCTCCCCGAATCGATCGTGGATACGGCCACAGGATACTTGCTCCTGATATGGACTTTATCTTGAGTGGGACTCGGCCTGTCCTGAATCTTCAGATCCCATCACTTAGACTACTAAATTACCATGAAGGCGGGTGGGAAAAGGCTTATTTCCTCAAACGTCAATCCAGGCCTGGCTGGGCCGTGAAATTCCTAGACCTGTCTTGAAGATCAGTCAATATGTATAGTTTAAGTATTTACGACGCGCCAATCCTTCTCGTTACTGGATGTGTTATCGTGTATTTTTGGTGTGTTGGATGGGTCTGCATACGACACATCTCGCTTCAATTATATCCACTGTTTTGGGTTTGCAGGTGAGGTAGGTATGGAATATATATGTTATCACACATAAAAATGACAAACTGGATCGATCCGGTTGCAAAGTTTTCACGATATGAACATCTCTGAATTTAACATCGACTCTTTAGTCAGGATGAAAATAACAATGGCCGGAGGACCGCCGAGGATTTAGCAAATGGGAAGTTGTTGTAAATTTTGCGAAAATGCTACCCCCTTTCAGCGCTGAAATACGACTAAGTCAGAAATTTACGACTCAAGTTCGGTTATCATGTATATACTGGAGTAAATGAGATGATCGGATGAATCTGATTAAAATATGAATTCCCTAGAGTACCAACGCTGACTTACTGAACCCTTTCTTATATCCGAAACCTATAAACACATGTTTTGGGCTGATTTATGTAACAATAACCCTACATTTCAGTTCTCAAAAATATCCGTAATACGACCACAGATGATCGTATTGGCACTCCAGCTGGGCACTTTCTTCGCTCTACTAACAGCCCTAACCATAATCAGTGTAACCGGTGCTAGGTTTACATGGGCTGCAGTAGGAGTAGTGACGATATTCCTGCTATTCACATGGTAAGATAAAATGGCAAATTTACAGTTTGGCCTTAGTTAAATATGAGTCTTCGCTATGGCCCTATCACATTCTATATACTTTTTTTTACGAGACCGATGTTTCCGACCACGGCTGCGCCGATCTCAACCCTTTCCGACCGGAAGTATTAGCTTGGGCTAAACAGCTGATGAAAGCCTAGACTTACCATGTGTTGATATTCTAGATAGCGAAGCTGTGAAACTCCCACTCACGAGATGACATTTATTTCTCACCCTATCTAACTAGTTCAAATTTTACGAAAAAAACACTGAAAAAAATTGAAATTCAACGTAGTTATACAAAAAGAAAAATCGTACCCATTTGAATATGGACTTCTCGCGCACGTCCGGGTCGGCCTATGGGCAGCCATGATCCTATCTATTTATAGTTCAAATTTTGCGAGGGCCAGGCATTGGCTCACCAAAGGCCCTATAACTCACTTAATCTAATATCGTGAAAATGAAATACATCTGAATATATTTTTTCAGTTCGAATCTAGTTCTACTAGTTTTGTACCATCGTTTCATGCACGAGAAGGCCGTCGCATTGCAACAGCTACTGGCAAATACAAAGAGTGTTCACTTTAAAGAACGATGAGGAACGTTTTGCTTACAAATATACCAATAAATCATTCCTTCTTTAGATTTAGCATAATATGTCAAAAGTAAGGACCATGCACGCTCCAACCAAATTATTTTCTACAAAGTTAAATTAAAATATTCTACAAAAATTTTACTTAAAAAGGATAAAAGCTATGTAATACATTGGAAACAGAACCGGATCGGTTTTGAACAGTAAAGGCAGTCTCAATATACAAGGAGATATTACAAGAAGATGGCAGGCAAAAAAGGCACTGAGAAAATACAACAAAACAAACTGATAAAGAACTACAAAACAATATCAACAAACAAACTCCAAAAGAAAATGTGAATATTTATTTACACATCTATAGGTGAGAAAGGGCAGCCCACGCAGCTTCTCTGTATCTCTTCAGATCCTGAACTGGTTGAGCACTGGAGGTGATTCCACGACCGACAATCACGAGATCGTTCTGCTGATCCACTATTGCCTGTAAATATGTAACTTGGATTTGGGCATATGTAAGATATATTTATATATAATGATAAAAATTTGCTCAACAAAGAACTGTTGTTTGTACATCATTGTAATATCCGTTAAAATCAATAAAATGGTAATACCTTATCGATTCCTCTCCATTGCTGACCAGCGTTGTCTGAAGTCGCATCAAGATTGACTCCTAAAGGTAAAGTTCTTTCAGGAAAAATAATTCAGTAAAGTACCTGGAGTCCAGTGAAGCATATCAGAGTGTTCCGATACACGGGCCTGGCAGATAAATCCTGCAACGACATCACGGTTTGCAGCACCAATTTCAGCAACGGCTAAAATAGTGACAGTATACAGGAGAAATAAAATAAGGATTACCTTTCGTGTATCCATCGAGGTTGGTAAGATTACCCTTAGAGCTGAGTTGGCCAATTAGGAGAATTCCAGATAGTCTGGTGGCCGTGTCGTTGATAACCTAAATCAATATGAATTGCCAAAGCCACATAAAATATTTTCAGACAAGTCAACAAATGTTTATTATTTCGCCTTGTAATATAAGTTCCATAGTAACGATTTGACCTAGACTAGGAAGGTCACCTAGTAATATGATGAGTGATGTTTGCTCAAAAGAAAAAAGTTCGATAGTGTACCTCTCTGAATACTGTAGAGATACTATCGGATCCTTGAACTGCATGAACGGTAACCAAATCGGCCCAGTTGGCGATGGAGTGCGAACCCTTCAGCTGAAGTAGGTTGGTGTTTCCAATATCACCAAACTTTCTAAACAGACAAAAATTATTCGTTCAGTGAACTTCTAACGAACCTGTCTTCGAAAATAAGAAATTCTTCATCGTTGGCTAGCTGCACTAACTTATCAGTGAACTGCTTGGAGAAGTCGGTGATAATATCGGAGTGAATCTTGATAGCGACGACATAGGACGAAGCTTTTTTGACCAACTGAAAAAGAGAAGGTCAAAAAGAATTCCAACAAACTGATAAAGAAATTGCCCAAAGATAGGGAAAGAAGAATTGTAAACTACCGAAAAAGAAACAGTTCGCTTTATTGGTAAACAAGAGAACGCTTGAGCAGAAAACGAACCTCCAGAATTTTCTCACTCTCAGTGTAGTCAACAGCAAGGCAGAGATTAGATTGCTTCTTGGTCATAAGAGCGTAGAGCTTCTTGTTCAAAGGACATGAGGCATTCTCAGCTCGCTCAGCTAATGGCAGTCGGCCCTGAGAGATAAATGGTTAAAGGAACAACTCCAACCAGTAGTATATGAATGAAAGCAAGAAACTCTGTAGACTATTTAGATGTCTCGGAAACAAATAAACGTTAGTATTATATTTAAATAATAGACACACTGACCGAGCTAATAAGTGGGAAGGATGATACATCTTCCAGTTCTGGTGAGATGTCCAGAATACGTGGTGAGTCGTATGGAAGGCTGAGAGCTTTAACAATCTTCTCCCACGCGTCTTGGTCAATAGTCTTAGTGGAGAGAAGGAAGGTAAGAATGGTCTCCATATTTAACAAGCTGCAAAACAATGTATTCAATATAGTTTACAAGAAAGCGTCTACTCAAGAATATCAACAAACGCTAATATTGTTTACCTGTGTAGATTTATGCCATCTTCCTTAAGTTTGGCGGCTCCTCCTTGTTCACGATTGAGTAGGCAGAACACATCCTCAACGATGAGACCGGCTTGGCGAAGGGTTTCAGTCACCTGAAATATTGCGATTACAAAGATAAAAATAGCTCTGCTTTGGTGCCACGTAAAAAATTCACTAAGATCATAAAACCAAACTATTTGAATTGAAAATATCGCCATCGCATTTAAATAGATCCGTTTTTGACGGTTCTGTTTTATGGGAGCCCGAAGATAAAATGTTACAAGAACTAGTAAAACTAGCCGTTTTCACACTTCCACCAGTGGTGACAACATCCTCCATGATGATAACCTTCTGTCCCGCTTTGTACAGACCTTAAAATAATTTATATGATATCGTTTCTCTGCAGAAATTACCTTCAATCAATTTCTTTGTTCCATACGACTTGGCTTCCTTGCGAATGATGATGAGCGGCTTCTGAACACGATGAGCCAGTAGCTAGAAAAGTGGATTTTCATGGATATAAAGTTTTACTAACAGTTGAATATGGAAGAGCAGCATATGGGACACCGACAATGGCTTCGTAGTTGAGACCAGACTTCTTGATAAGATCCATGAGCCCTAGTGTACTCAGCTCCTGAAATAAACATGTACTCTGTCATTGTTACAACTAACAAACCATCAAATCGTGATATCCGAAACATTCACGCAGATCGATGTAAATTGGGGACACTTGACCACTCTTCAAAACAAATTCACCGAATTTGAATACCTGAACAATTGCCGATAATTGTTAACATATCCTAAAAATATACCTGTCGTTGCACCATCAGTCTGAGCAGGTTTCTCATCTGGGCAGCTTCTCTGGTCTTGTCTATCAGAACATTCATCTTCGGATCTTCTATAATCGAATGATTGAATACACCTCAATACTCCTTTTTTAAATCCTTAAGAGGTTTAGAAAAATAAGACAAAATATGTATTACTAGTAAAGTGCAAAGTGTGAGAACCGAATTGCGAGAACAACAACATCTAGGGAAATGAAACTCCCACACACCAGTTTTAGCCACTGGGCAGCGTACGGCTCGCCACTAGCGAATTTCTTTATCAACAAGCGTCGTTTCGACGAAAAAATAAATTGAAAAATAAATTGCCCATCAACAGTCTCCTACCAAAAATAGATAAGAAAGTCGGAAGAACATTAATAAATGAAAACAGCCGTGCAGCATACAATACAATAATTTATTAACAAGCCATAAATAAAAAAAAAAATCACAATGATACAAAAACAGTAAATTAATTCAAACCATAGATCCTCTTGGCATTCTCGGTGGTTACACGAGCGACCTAGAAATTAAAAAGTAAGCTAAACAAACAAGCGCAAACAAGAACCTCTTCTGGGCTTTTCCCCATAAATGCAGCTATCAGCTCACATACGCTAGGTAGGGAGCTGGGCTCATTTCGATTGAAGGATGAAAACTAAATTTCATAAAATTTCAGACGACACGAGTTGCAAACCTTGTGCAGTTGCTTCACCGGCTCAGATATTGCATCTCTTACCTCCTGTGGCAACTTCTTATCATTGATCTAAATAAATTTAAGAAATGAATAGAATATCTGTTATAAATTTACTTTAGGATACATGAACGGAGCATCCGTTTCAATAACGAGGCGATCGAGTGGAATATCGCCATTCCGCAAACCAGCTTGCACTCCATCGGTAGATTTATCTTTCCATAAGAAACCTAAATTAAAAATGATATGTGATTAACGGATGTTGGCCTGCCTGTCAATCCAATATAAAGTTCCATTTCAACATATCTCTTTGCTTCCACTGCTGGTCCTGTGAAGCAATGAATAACGGCAGGGGGTAAGCTGGGAAAATGATTAGTGATATAAGTAACAAGAACAAACCTTTCTTTGTGCTCTTCTAAAATCTGAACCATGTCACTATGAGCTTCGCGCTCATGAATAAAAAGAGGCTTCTTCAATTCACATGCGAGAACAACCTAATGAAAGCAAATTGTGTGAAAAAGGGACACTGCAATTCAGATAAATCCGAGGTGCAAAAATGACTGTGCAAGATAGTCATAATACAATATTTACAGAAAAAACGGAAACACCCAGTGAAATTCATCATTTCCACAAATTTACCTGCTTACGGAAGACTTCTTTTTGTATATCTTGCGGCGAGAAGTTTCGATTGAAGTCCAAACCACATTCTCCGACTGCAACACATTGTGAATGTTTCTAAAAATAATTCGGACAACATATTAAATGAAGAAGTTGACAACAATACCTGCAAATTTTTCAAAACTTCCAAGGTACCATCATTAAAATCTTTGGCATCGTGAGGATGCACACCTTAAAAATTGATTGCTCGTCGTAGTAAAACATGGATTAACAAACCGGCTGTGAAATAAAGAAATCCCTTCCTGGTTTCAGCTAGCGAAACTATTTGTTGACTAACCTTTTCACAGGTTCCAGTAATCATTATCTTGGAGACACCTAAGAAAGATGAGACATTACGATAAAATATGTATTAGTCAACCAGCCTGTTGGGCTCTGTTTAGAACCTCATCCAAATCCTTCCGGTAACTAGGATGTCCAAGATTGGCACCGATATCGACGAGCTCGTACGGCACTAGCTTTTCTACTGTCGACATTCTACGAATTCTAGCTACTAGTTTGAAAATCTAAAATAAAAACGATATAAGATTATATTAAATTCGTTATAACAAAAGAAAACTCTCTCTAATAAAATACGTTACTAAAGCAAAAACACTGGATCGTGGCTGATATATACAGAAACTGGAAAATCATATACAAAGGGAATAGTTCACTGGTATACTGGAATATGGAATATATATATATTCGAATATAAAATCAGTCTTCGGCCGAAAATGAAAGAGCACAAAATGGCTAAAATGGAAGATTTTACTATGGACACATCTTAAATAAGGAATGTTGGGATGCAATCTTTCAAAAGAGAGAAAACGTCACAAAGCGCGCAATATTTCATAAGTCTGGTATTCATGGGTCCTTGGAGGCAAGGAATAGATCCAACGGCTATCGAACATCCTGATTGACTACGAAGCAGTTCAAATTAAGGGTCATCAATTTATTTATTTGTTTAAACAGTTAACAACAAAACAGCGAACGATCCTACCTAATATATTAAAATATTTGAAAAATAGATAATAATAAAACAACTCTTATCTATCCAAATAACATTGAATAAAAAACAAACATGGAAACATAATGTTGAGCACAAAATAGACCTACATTAATGCACAAAAAATTAATCTTCTTTCTTGGGGACTACTGCCGACAATCCAATACCGAGTGGAATAGGTTGCACACCAGCAACTGCTCGTTCATGTCGCTCCGCCGCCCAACCTCGACGACAATCACGAGTCCATCTGGGAACGATATCATCAGCTAACATGCGAATCATAACCTGAATCATAAAGTTTTAATATCTTTCGAAAGTAAGACATACATCCTGGTGATTTCTGAAAGGATGTTTTTGCCACTGTGAATCCAAGTGGCCGGGAGTGTTGGCGAAGAAGGGAACTTTTCTCGGCTTGCGGAGTGGATATCGTCCTTCACCGTAAAAATCGTCCAGGTTCAAGCGCTGAAATAATAGATCCGAGATGGAGAGCACACGGTTGTTGTAATATGTAATATATAAAATAGTCGTATATCGGGTAACAGGTATTTAAGCACGCCGCCCCAATTCAGGAGAAAAATAACTATATTAACACAACAAACCTCCATAGCGTCCAAATCATTTTCCTCTTTAAGTGATGAGAGGATTGGTGAAGCAACTTTCTGAGGGAAGAAATGACGTGACGGTGACATTTCCACGACATGAAGACCTAAATGCATAACAATGAATATATACTAAAGTACGGACAAACCTTTCCTTTCCGCCAGTGCTTGGTGTGTTTCTTGATTTAACAATCCAGTGATAAATGCGTGAGTAAGAGCCAGATAGTTTTTGGTCGAACCTTCTACTTTCACATAAATATCCTTAATACCCACAAGCTGGAATAAAATATATATACTGAATGATGTAAACAGGAACAGCACCTCACAAATTTTAATTAAACGAGGATGGCATGTTAAACCAAATCCAGGAGGACGTCTTTGAGCGAACACTCTGGTGTTTCTGCACTCGGCGTAAAAGTCCTAAAAGACAGCCAGATATACACGCATACGATATTTATCAATCATTTTAGTGAAAGAACTGATAATTAGAAACTACTTGGCGGACCACACAGATAATCAGTTTTTTAAGCAAAAGCTAGAATGGAGAGTTAAAAAAGTAAAAAGAAAAGTGCACGCATCTCCGTGTTTGAAAGCTTCAATAACCTGATAAATTGTTCTGTTCTCATGAAGTTCCACGAAGAACAATTTGCGCGAAGCCATGTTCATTCCATTGATAATTGCTGTGGTTGTACGATGAATAGGAGCCTAGCAAATAATGATTTACATATGAAAAAAGAACACACCTTTCCAACGGCATATCCAGCCAGTCCTTTTCCGTTTCCAACAATTACCAACGCAGACATAGTATGAACACGACCGAATACTTTTGTCATATTTGAGGTTCTTTTGACCTGAAAATATGTTTAAAAGGATAATTAACAACTAAGAGCTACCTCCAAACAAATACTTTGGAAATCATCGAAATTAGCGCCATCAACCGGTGGTGGAGCTCCCAGTTTCTGTCCAACCAATTGTGTTCCACTGAAACCTCTTTCAAGAGGATGCAGCTTTTCTCTGTTGCGTCTTTTTCCACCACTAAAAAACATATAAAGTTAGCTTTAAAGCAGTTCACAAACTCATTTCTTTCCTCAAGTGATGCGCGAGTCGAACCAAGCGCCGTCTTCAATTCATCTTCCGTCTGCTCTACGACTGCAATTGGTTCCTTCACTTCGGATACTCCAAGAGCGGGAGCGTTCAGGCCGGGATACTGAACCTTCATTGGACCTACAAATAACATGAATGAGTACACCAATGAGGTTAATAAACAATTTAGAGGTAAAAAAAATCCAACTCACTGCTTCCAATTCTGTAGAACTTAGCTAAGGGACGAACTTGTTGACGGGTATTACGACGACCCTTCTTCTGACCAGACTTTGATACGCTGGTGAGTGTCTTCCACAGTTCACCGTGTGACCTTCTCATGAAGAAGTTCACAGTGTTACTTCTCATCTGCATAAATGGCAGAAGCGAAGCCATGGCTCTGCAAAATTGACGAATACATGCTTAGCAACAACATAGGAAGGAAAGTAACCCAAAATATATAGCGATAACTTTTCACAACCTGTCTTCTCAAATTAATTTCTATAAGTAAATTTTACGAGAAACAAACTATATATAACAGTAACACGAATATCTATATAAACCTTTATATCCATCCAATAGAAACAAAACAAAACAAGCATAAATAAAGTGAGCATACAAGTATTAAGGAAAAGAAATATATCACAATTGGAAAAATACCACTAATCTCCTTCATTGAGGAAAAGCCAGCTCGTGGCAAAAACATTACAAGCAAATACATATTAATAAATAAGGTCTATAAATACACAATCACAAAAGGAGAGAAGATTTACCCGATAAGGATGGAACAAATAAACTAAATAATAACACATATGAAGACCTTTGACTTTAATCGTCCAGATTCCTGAAGATTCGCTATATTGTAATAAAACTGAAAATGGAGCTTACCTTTCAACGAAAAGTTGATTCCGCCTTTGTGTTAAAAACCAATTGATTACAAAAAATAACGGCACAGAGAACACAACGCCCATTGCCAAAACATCCCAATTGGGGCCCAGCAAGTGTTCGAAATACTGGATGAGAGGAGACTAAATAAAAATCTGTAATTTTTGATGATGCATTACAACCAACCTCGTTAATATACTCCACAAAGAATTTGACATATAACTTTGACAATACAAGGGCAACAGGAACGGCAGCATCTGCATTCTGCTCAGCAGATTGATCATAGAATCTCTTGGCAAGATGGAGATCCTAGGTTATAGAACAATAAGAAAATATTTTCAAAAACACATCAATGTTTGGAAATAAATGTACCTTGTTGAGACCAATTCCGTTTTCATGCATGTACCCCAGGTTGAACATCGCCTGTGCATGCATGTGTTTATCAGCTGCATATTTGTATTGTTGAGCAGCCTTAACATTAAAAGTTTGGTTGATACCCTTTCACACATACCTTTGCATAATCTACTTTGGTGCCAAGACCATAATAATGGTAATCACCCAGCTTAATCCTAGAAATTGGGTAATCCTGATTAGCGGATCTCTGCCATTGAACAAGAGCGCGAGAATAGACTTCTTGACGATCGTGAGGGAAAAGACTCGTTGCCTCATCTAATAGATATTTATGAAATGTTCTACTGCAATTGGGTAACTCACTTTTGTCGAGGATGAATGCAATATTTGTCTGGGCCGTTTCAAAACCCAGTTCAGCGAGGAACAAGTACTTGATTGCGGCTTCATCTTTCCGACCATCCTAAAAAATTTAATTTTTTACATTCAACGTTTATTCACTTTTTACCTTATATGCAGTATAAGCTTCCATGACTTTCTCGCTCCATTTTCCACGTTCCGAAACAATCTTCAAGAGTTCAACTGAGGTATGGCAATTTCGAGGGACTCCAGTACCTAAAAACTGTTCTTTCAAGTTGATGCGAATATTGCCACTACCTGTCGAGTGCATAATTCCAAGATTGTAATATGCCAGAACGTGACCGTTCTGCGAAGCCATTTGATAGTACTTAACAGCAGATTTAAAATCACGCTTTCCAGTAAGACCCTCTGAAAAATGTAATATTGCATTGCTGCTGCGAAGAAAACTTACTGAAATGCATATCTCCTAGATAGAGTTGGGCATCGGAACTACCCTGTTCGGCAGCTTGTTTGAAGTACTGATACGCTTTGTCGTAATCTTTCTTTACATGCCTTCCTTCCAAATACATCAGACCCAAACCTGCTTGGCCAACTTGATGATTCTTCAAACAACACATTACAAAAAAGTAAAACCATTAATGGACTACCTTCTCGGCGGCCTTTTGGAAAAATTGAAAAGCCGTGAGATTGTCCTGTGGAGTTGCAAAAGTGCCATCGAGGTACATTCGTCCAAGGTATCCGTAGGCTCCCGCATGACCATTATTGGAGGCTAGCGAGAAATAGCTAGATATAATATCTGAGAATATTTTGCAAATAACTTTACTTACTCTACTGCCTTCTGGAAATTCTGCTCCATTCCACGAGCTCCACTCAGAAATAGTTGTCCCAGACCAAACTAAAATTTGCGAATTAGTTGAACAAGGAAATGAAAAAATACCTGAGCCGAAGCGTCACCCTTTTCTGCCAAAAACCTATAGTAGTCGAAAAGATTTTGGTCCATTGGCGTACCACTGCTGGTACTTGCGGTTGGCTCCTGAAAGAAAAACAAATGAATGAGAAGAGCATTTTTAACCAGTGCAGAAAATAAAACTCTGGGTATATGCTAAGTAGCAAATATACATTTATGCGAGACCCACTTGAATATGCACAGAACAGATTTTAGAACAAAAACAAATCATGTCCGTTTCTCGGGACCATCAATATGACAACTACTTCATTGGTGTAATATTATCGCCCATTCTTTGTTAAGAAAAACGATCCGGCATACCGATTCATCAGTGAATCTAATCCTCTGCACAGCAAGACTTGTCGAAAAGCGAACAGCATCGGCTACCTTCCTCGCTACCTTCGAGTAATAGGATAGTGCTTGTTCACAATTTGAAGGCATTCCAATGCCTTTCAAATTACGGTATCCCTGAAAGCATATTTTGAACTGGAGTTCTCATGAATTGACATACAATAACCATTTGCGCAAGCGGATTTCCACCGAGTGCTGAGAACATGAAATTGAGATGGGCTTTGGCTTGATTCGACTTATCCATCCCAATTCCAGTTGCGTAGAGGAAGCCGAGAGCTATAAAAAATTATGATGTTGATCGTTGTAATCAAAAAATACCAAGCTGCGAATCTGGAGACCCATCGTCTGCTAACTCCGTGAAAATCTGCTTGGCCTCTTCGAATGACCATCGAACACGATCACCAAATAAGTGACCATAACCTAGAAAACATATTATATATCTTAATGAGTTGCAAATACATACCTATCAGTTTTTGAGACTCTTTGTGTCCAGCCTTTGCTGCTTGATCGAATAACTTGAATGCAGCTCGTTTTCCATCAGCTCCATGACCTTTTCCTCTCTCCATAAATCGAACCGCTTTGTTATATAAATCTTCGACATCCTCCGGTCTGAAATGGACAATCACGAACCATAGCGTGAAGAACACTTACACTGTCGATTCTTTTTCTGGAGTAAACTCTTCGCTAGCCAGGACCAGTGGTTCTCTGGGCTCTTCTGGCTCTATCGAATCATCTGCAAAGAAACGTCGGTTGTGGACCTAATTAATAGACTAACCGAAACTGTCCAAGGTCCCTACTGCGGCTCCAACTATGCAAAATAGAAATGTGCATAGAAGGACGAGCCTCTTACCCATCCTTCTCTAAACAGTTACCGTTATTAATTATATACTAAGTTTATACAAAATAAGAACTAACATAAACTAGTAAAAACATGTATTTACTTGGGGAAAGGAATTTTAACAATACGGCGCATTGGCAAAATGCCACATTTCAAAAAGTACAGGAATTAGAGTTATAGCGCATAATTCACAAAGGGAATTCTCTCATAAAGGTGCGCACAAATTATGATCGAAGATTGAGAGATTATTCTTATTAGAATGATTTAAAAAAATTCTAGTTAAAGAAGATCAACTGCACCCGTTTAAATGTCAAAATATTCATGATTTATGTTATTGGATAATCATGGTCAGTTGAGTTTTATCATACAGTAATCCGTTTGGGCAACATAAGATCACCCGGACTCGGTCAAACGGCAGATGGTGCCTTGTCTGGAGGGGATTCCACATGTCCACACCATTGTCCACTCTAGACGTTCTCCAAATACGTTCATACGCAGCCTATTGATTTTTGGACACCACACAATTGTAGAAATGCATTTATTGCAATACACGGCGATTTTTTTGTCTTTTCTGGCCCAGTGCCAGAATTTGAACCGCTGGGATCGCCGTGAATAATGTGCAACCCCTATATAGGGAGATTATTACCAATCATTTGTAATTTTCAATTCACATTGTAAATTGAACACTTAAAATTATGTTTCTAACCAGTCTGTGCAAATTTTCCGTCTTCATGCATATTTTTTACTATTCAAGTATCTGTTCTACGCTCGTTTAGTGATATATTTCATCAAATAATGTAGAAAAATCATTCTTAAATCTAGTTTATCTTAAAACTATTTTAATAGGATCACAAAACGATAATTTTACGGTTGTTCGCAAAGGATCGTAAACTACAGCTGATTGCGCCATCGCTCAGCAGGTGTCCTACAGACAGCGAACTTGCACGAACCGTTTTGATTTTTGGTTGAAATTCAATAATTATGTTCGTTTTCAGTTATTTTCCATCGTTTTTGAACAACACATTGCTGATCCCTTTACCGAAGCTTTGATACTAGCATTATTTGCAACATAAACATAACGTGTATTATTGTCTAAATCGATTTCTCAACAGCCAGCTTTGTGAACAGTTATGTTTTAGTTTGTCTCGATAAAATTTCAAAAGATTTATTTGTATGTATTGTTTAAAATTATAACAGATACAAGATATATATTTAGACGGTACAATAATATTAACAGAAACGTTAATTGATCTTTTAAATTAAAACTTTTAATCACTTTTATTTAGTCTCTCATTGTCAAATGTAACTGAAAACGTCATTAATCTATGAAAGATCCGATTGAAATTTTGTTCGCAATCTTAAAATTATTTAAAAACTAAGAAACTTATATTTGGTTTTAGTTGTTAGAACTGTTTCAACTTTTTTGATCACTCGAAGGTAATACTTATAGCTAGTATTATCGTTTTACGCATAGTCAACATATTGACTGATAACTAGGAAAACTAGGTACTAGTTATAAAAAATGACTATTGATAAAGAGTAACTATAACAGATGATGTTTAGATATTCCTATTAGTTGAAGAAAACCTTATATATTTCTACAATTTATATTATTTATCCTATTAATTATATATCTTACTATTTGGCTACTTAAAATGTGAGAACTCAAACAAACAGGGTCACTTGACTGTCCGTAACTCTTTATGTTTACATTAGCTAAATCCAGTGCAGCTGCCACCGCAACTTCGTTTCACTGGAGTTTATGTAATAGTTTAGATAGTTTGCTATTTTTGCCAAGTACAATAGATCTTATTAGATCTTATCCATAAGTAAAACTTACTGTTAAATCTTCAAATAGCCCGTTTTCTTGTGTTTGGTGGATAAACTATGTTTGTGAGTGAACATACTTTAACTTACTATTATTGCAATTATAATGAGCAACTATTTAGAGCTGAACTTTTTTAAAGTTGTTAGTTACGTGAAACTCACCAAACTTTAACTTTACCTGTTGATCTTAACTTTAATAAGCTTAAATATATCAGCCATGACTACTTTTTAGTGTTATTTTTTAACTTTTGATTCACAGCCGTTCATCGTGGTCTATTTACCCCGTTTTTTAACCACCATCTCACATATATTATTCTTTCAATATTTTATCGTTATTCTCCTTTTTCCGAGGGTTTCACGTTTCACTAAAAACATATTTATAGTTAGACGAAATGTTTCTGTAGATTTAAAGTCTCCTTCTATTGACTGCATTTCATTATATCTATTAGTTATTTCACAAATATTGTTTTATATATTTTCAAAATTATTGATGCGTACTGCTCCAGTCTCACCTAAAGATTTTTATCCGAGATTTTACGATTAAAGATTTTTCGTATATTGAGTTTTTATTCCATATCCCGGCATAATCGACCTACTGAAAGCATTATCTCATTGTTAGTAAAACCTTCGAATAATTTGATTACGATGCTCGAAGTTCGATGAGAATTTATTAGAACTGTTTGGTACATAACCGTAATGAATCTAACATTTTCTTATGTCTACTGGATTTTGTTTATTTCTTCAAGAAGATCATAGGTTATAACTATTAATAACGGCATCCTTCTCATTAAGTCCCCTTCACTTCACTACAAAAACTTTGAAGCCGAAATGTTTCTCATACTTTCATTGCTGAATACATTTTCTTTTTATAATAATTGTGAGCTTCATTTTTTTAGATGTCAGCTAGTACTAACTACATTCGATAATGTCTTATTTCTTGCGTGAATTCATTTCACGAGAGACATCGGTCTCGTCACAATCTGCAGTACCCCAATCAACTAAGGTCGCGGAAAACTATGGAGAGCTTATTCGAAGGCAAGTCTTAGAGAAAGAAAATAATTAAGTAACACATTTCTGAATGAAACTGATTAAAAATATTGTTGTATCAAAAGTTTGCCAGGTTTATTATTTGAAGAGGAACAGGTCCTGTGGATCAGATAAGGGCCATGGTCAAAACTCTTTAAAATGGCTTACCAACCTACCAACCATCGTTTATTCAGATTCCACCAGCTTCCTCACAGAAGCAATGAACTGACGATACCGACAGCAAAAGAAACTAAAAAGCATGATTACAGTGAGTGAAGAATATAATTATGTTTACAGGTTTTGGGGGGTCATAACGGGAGAGTCTAGGCCGGCCCGTAAAATTCCCCACTTGGCTTGTAACTGCCAATGAATATTGTTTTGATGGTGTTATGCCTTATCGGTTGGGATATGTTATACCGAATAGTGTTTACGCTTTAGGGAACAGGGGGAGTGGTATTCGTCCTTCCAATCCGTGGTTATAATTTATTGACCCGACCAGGGTAGTTTTTTTTTTGCAAACTCGGTTGGCGGCCCGTTCCGAGCGGGTCCGTTAAATTCCCAACCTCAGTTACAGAGTAGAAAGCTCCAGAACGGAGCTGAGCATGAAGAATTTACTATAAACTTTAATCGACCATTTCGTTTTTCAGATCCCTCCAACTACCCGACAGTAGCCAAAGAAGTTAGCGGGCTTCTGAACGTAGTTGGGCCACCTTCCTCATTTGCTATAAAGGCTATAGCGGCTGCAGTTTTAGCAAAGTAAGTACATTTCATAGAATTACATTTAGTTTAAGTTAAAGTTTCAAACAAAATACTACATATAGTTAGAAACTTGTTTTTCAGAGGATTACAAAATGTTTAAACTGGTTCGTATTGGAATTAGTAGTTTGCAGGGGGCGAAACGATATAGTTCCACCATTTACTATTAACATTTAATTCTAACATAACTTTATCACCTAATTTATCACGAAAACTGTCTGTTACATTTTTCAGCCCGGACCGATAACCCTCACCCCTAATTCAATATATAAAACTATTTATTTCATATTACAATAATTTTTTCCAGGTATGGCAGTCTTATGGAAGCGGACCAATTGGAGCCATCAACCTCAGACGACACCGTGAACAAGGAACCCAAGATTGAGGGATCGGGAAAGGTTTGTACGGTGCTATTTTTAAAAGTTATCTTTTATAGGCCCTTATTAATTTACGGAATATAGATTTTAATAAGTTTTTTTAATGAGATTATTATAAAACCTCATTTTAGCTAGAACATTTGGTTTCTGCCGGAGTCACTTGTGTTTTTGATATACTTCGTCAACTGAGTCGAAGGGACCCAGAACTCTGTATCCAAGCTCTAAATTCGCTGCTCAGTATGATACAGGTTAGGTTTGAAGAGAAGAGATGTTAAAAAGCGATAATTTTCGGTAACTTTTTGCCAACTACTATGTTTTACTAACCTTAAACCTTACGAAGAATTGATTAAATTTGTGAAAATATGTAGTCAAAGAAAGCAGTTGGAAACATTTGATATACGTAAGATCCCGCAACCTAACAAAAAAGAATAACTGTCAAGTATTTTCTATACTAAGTTTCCTGAAATATCGTCTCTCAATAAAACTTTTAGTTCTAATGTTTTAATGTTATTATTCTTTAGAATTTACCAGCAGATAGTTTGAGACACGATACCGTCTCAATAGATTCAATGATGGAAGTGCTGCAGGAGCTACGTCTGAAGGGTGAGATTGAAAGCTAAGATTAGTAAACTTTAAGGGTGATAACGGGTCTGCTCAAGAATGAGGCGGAAATTCCCACCCTTTGTTGGCTTGTATGGTTTTTGGAGGTAATACCAACATCTTCTCTGAGAGAAGCAGGTTATCACACCGTGTTCTTGGCTTCTAGTGAAAATAAACTGCATATTCGTATGTGTACGATGCGCAAAAATTGTAAATAAATGTTAGGGTGAGAAGCATTGTATACTTTGGTAGTCGACTTCGGTATAATAAGAACGTGATTATCTGTCTCACGTACGGTTGATCAAAGCAGATTCCTAATACCCGAATAGATAGATGGGGTCAGAATGAGTCGGGTTACATCGCTTTCACTCGCATCTGGTAACCAGAGTGGTAACATTACTTTAATAGCCTGTAAAAGCTTACTTACAAACCGAACCCTCATCCCCGAAGTTAATAGAAGATAGAAACATAGTATTTTAAAAGTCTCTCTGAGAATTCAGAATTTTCAGCCCCCTAGTAAAAATATAAAAATTTAAAATAGGTTATCCAGAGTAATTCCTACTTTCTAGGTACCCCATCAGTATCACATCGGGCGTCAGCTTGCCTAGCAGCGCTAGCAGTGGCATCAGGACAAGCCAAGCACCTAATGGGGGCTATTGAATCACTCATTGTTAAGAAGACAACTAGAACAATGGTAAGTAGACTATTATTTATATTAACATTAATATTCATATTAAATTATGATATCGTAAACTATATTAGTACTACATAAAAGAGTTATGCTTCAACAACACTTGATCTTGGTAGACCCACTGGTTTCGTTGTTCTAAACAGGAATGAATAGATCGCTACTGTCAAAATATCTTCCATATTCTTGCAACTTTTGAGCAATGTATAAGTATTGAAGGTACAACTGAAACTTGTGCCATATCTAGATAGTTAAAGTTGAAAATGTACTTTTAAGTTTTAAATAATTTTCATTTTTTCATGAAATTGTTAACGTCATATGACACAACGGCATATGATTCTGGCTCTCATTTTTAAAATTTTATTTTTGAATACATTAACTCTCCGCCAGATAGAACATACCTACCTATAGCTGGCTCATTTCACCTACTTTGAAACACTTGTTCTATATATAATCCATTATAATTAATTGCATTTCAGAGTACGGACTCTACAGACGAACTCATTCAAGTTCCAGAGAACCTCCATAACCTTTGTTTGAAAGTACAGCAAAAGGTTCAAAGCGGTAGTAGTTCGAGGTAAATATTACCCCGTTAGAAAGTTCATAATCCGTATTGGAATCTCATGAATATATATATACCATTACATAATTTTTGGCACCACGAGGATAACATAATATATAATACAAAGGCCCAATACGCAAGTTAAGATAATTAGTAGGTTGTGTAAATAGTTTGTCTTTGTGTAATAGTGTGTAAGGCTGTTGTGAATTTCAAATCTGACAGTTTGAAAAATAATTTGAAGATTGTGGAATAATAACAACTTTTAAAAATAAATTGTCACTTACACTACATACTCTTGAATCCAATATCTCATTTAACCGTTAGAAACACTCCAAATAGGAACTCTACAGAAAAAATAATAGCCTCGTTATTTTAAATTTGACAAACTTTTGATTGCAGTGCTACCTGGTCTCACCGTCCCCTATCGGAACATCGTGTTCTTTGCTCATTCGACCTTCCACCATTACCGTTCGGATCATCCACAGAGCATCCAGATGACGATATGAGACTACAGTCGGCAGTGGCATGTGATGGTTAGTTAACAGTGCGTGCCGGCCAACTTTCAGATTTGCGGCCCTGGCTGAAAACGGTCCCTTAGATTCTATAGTAGTTGAGATGACCAATTGGATTTTCCATGTTCTAACGACCGTTGCTTCTCTGCCTTTGAAAATAATTAGGCAGTATATAATGATATACTTTTCATGAAATTATGAACTTGTCTCTTTCATGAAGTATTTGTTCGCTCTTTTAACTCTTCTTTAATGCAATTGCAAACGATGCATTTAACTCCACAAATGCACTTCTGAAACATTTCATATAAGTTAGTGGTTATATCAATCAGCAATCACAGATGAAACAAACCAATTGTATTATGTTTAGGGAGCTTTTTGTATATACTTAACTACATCGGGCTTTATAAGCTAGGTACTGGTCTTCAGGAAACGTTGTTGGGAAAACTGTATGCATCGAACTACAATATAAGATCAACGTAAGCTCCATTAATCAATTTTACTATTACTATTATTAATATTAATATTAATATTACTCAGATTAAAGAATTCGTGATACTTTTTAATTTCAATCAACTTACAGGTAGAATATGCAAATAATATTTCTGAACAACTTTGTTCAAACTCTTTTCCACAAAGTTTTCTAAAGATTTTATTCAAATCTGACTTTGTTTTAGAAGTTTGTTGATTGTTTTGTTTCCAGGAAGAATTGTATGCTAACCTTTTGTAATAGCTCCCTATACTTGCGAAGAGCAATGTCTTCTTGTATATCGGTAATCGATACGGATTCTTTACGGGATATTGGTGAAGTAAGTTATAAAAGTAAAAAAAAAATGGTAAAAACATACATAAACATCAAAATATTACTAAGCAACAAAAAAATTGTATAAATCAATTCTACATTCATGAGCTTTTGGACTTTGGATTTCGGTCCGTTGGAATAGTTGGTGAAGAGGAGTGGGACTGCCCGAACCACCGTACAAGCCTGTCCAGTTGTTGTTGTTGTTGTTGAACACGTTTTTACTCTGTTTGTGTGCCTACAACACTATAATTTTATCTCTCAGGTTATCCTTCCAACCAGTGTGATGCAATGTGCCCTGTTCTCCGATGGTTTATGTTTTTATTCGGCATCCATGAGCAATCAAGCAATGCTGACGGTAAGCTTACATAATTTTATTGAAAGTTAATTCTTTTGAAAAAAGTTTAGTTCCGTTACTGCTATTCTTAAAGCAAACCTACTCATACACCGGTTCAAAACATTTCAAATCATTAATTATAGTACGAGGAATATTAACTATCGTACGAGGAATGTTAAGTATGGTTATATACCAATGTATTGTTTTATAAAAATACGTCAAAGTATTTCATAATTACTTCAAAAAAGAACGAAATGAATAAATTGGACTCTTATAATAAGTAAAATAAATAAATAAACTTACGGGTTTATAACATATTTAGTATTTAAAGTTAAAATAAAAATAAGGCAACTAACATATTATACAAGATTTAGCTAACCCCCTTGAACGACTCTTTTATGCCTGCTTCTGATACTAAAGGTGTTCGGAAGTGTCGCCTAACAGATATATCATTCCACAGTCATGGAGACCTTCAGCAGATACCACATCAATTACCACTAGGGATGCCCAGTGGTATACACAGTAGGTTGTCTCCATAAAGTAATGTTTAAATGATTAGCAAGAAACCGATTCCAATTTTTATTTAAATTCTGTTTGATAGGATATATAAGTCATTAGGCTTTTCCTACTATTTCACATTGGATTTCGAACGGAACGACAATATTTTAACTACGAAAGTCCAATGAATAAGGAAACAATAAGCACTTTCCAAGAAGCAAAGCCTTAGTTCCAAGCTTCTATACGATTTCAACCAATAGGTATCGAAATGTCTAGTAAAAATGACAACTACCCAGTCAATGTCTTTTAAAAAGGGCTATCAATTAGCTGATACAAATACAATAGACTTACTGTTTTTAGGACAAGCAATCGACCTACACATGGGTGCTGACATTGCCTTCGTACTCTCTCGGTCTGGGAAAGTGTACTATGCAGGCAACGGGTTCAAATACGGGTTACAGGTCGGTTCAAGATAGTGATTAGGTTCGCGGCACCAGCGAGTGATTAGGTTCGCGGCACCAGCGCGATCCTTAAGGAAACTTAGATCTGTGGAACGCGGGCTTCAGCCTCCCTGATGGTGCGTCTTGCATGGCTTATATACGAACATCGACGAGGCGGAGCATTAGCCCGAAAGATAATATAAGTTAGATATAATGGTGTTTTCGGACACGCAGAGCTATGTTATTATATTGCTCAATGAGAATCTCTCTATGTTGTGAGAGCCTAATGGGTTTGGAATCAAACACGTGTCTATGACATTAAAGAGTTTGTCGAAGACAAACTCAAGTTTGAATTTCTACTAAAGTTATCCTACCGTAATCGTAAGGGGTTAAGATGCATTACGAGCATCGCTCACACAAAACAATTGACTTTTGTAAAAACCTATCTTTTACAATGCAACATATATATAGTCTCTAACCGGTATTATAGACAAATTAATGGAAAATGTCTTTTCTACAAAAGTACATTCATTTTATTCTAGCACCGCTGGATACCTAGCTCTTGAAATAGTCTATAACAAACAAAAGACCTCAGAGCGCGGTGGTATACGTTGGCTTCCGCAATTGCGTATTTGTGTTTTCTGGACATGATACAAAATAAAACTAGTAGAATAATATTTCATCACAACAAACAAAACAATGCGCATAGAACCATTGAATGAAAGTTTAATTTTCCCATAGAACGAGCGATTTTTGAAACTTTATGCAACACCGCTCACTGCTGTCTTTTTTATGTTATGGACTATATAAACTATAGTAGAAAATAACTTGAACTCTTAAAACAATAAGATCATATAACTTAATCTCAAAACGAATTCAGTGCAAAGCACGGTTTTTTCTTTGTAATAGTGCTATTCCGTTGCATTTTAAGCTGTAGCTGGCTGGAAATAGCAATCTATGGGGTTTTATGTGTGAATGATAATGCGTTTAAAGGTCTGATAAGCAGCCTAAGAATCCTAAGAAGAGAGCACAGATGGGACAGCACAGGTAGCAAAATACCTTCTTGATCTTTTGGATCTTGAAGTTTACTCGGGTTTTATATTAAAAGGTCAGCTATAAGTCGTGTTTTTCACATTACTTAGCAAAAACACATGGTTGTAGGCTAATAATGCCCAACGTCTAATAAAACCGGGCAGCGGTCTCGGAATCCATAAGGATTTGAGGCTGTGAGTTCGACTCCCCGTAGCTGCAGAAATTTTTGGAAGCCAGCAGCTTATTTATCCATATGTTTCGTGCCCCAAAGACTGAATGTTAGAAAGGAGCCGTCTCTGCTCAGAAGATTCCGGAATGAATGGCCGAAACCCTGCGCCCAAGAAATCTACTATCATTGTATGATTTGTGCGATTACAGGAAATAAAATACTTTTAAAATTACTTTACTTTATAAAATGATTTACAAACATACTAGATATTCTATATATACAAAATTAAATGCACAATAACTATAGACGAGCGTCGGTTTTGAAGGACTGTAAAGATTTTGATTCCCAAGACGAATTGCAAGGAGCGGAAACCTCACAAGCAGCAAAACACACTTGCCAGTCTATAGCCAGCAGTCGGCTGGGGCTCCTTCGGCTTTTGCAAGTAGTTCATGGTTAATGGGGCGTGGCCTAAGCAAAATGAGAGGGTCCCGCCATTTGCTCGCACCACTAGTAGATGGAGCGCGCAAAATTCAATAGCTAAGTTGTTGAAAGGCAATTATGTCTACATCCCGAATGTACGTGGAAAATCGGACCAAGAGAGGAGCAAAACTAAGGAGTTTGTGGATTTGAAGGTTGAGGCCGAAGTAGGGTAGGGTAGTTCGGGAACGGGGAGGTATGGGGCAACGAGCCTAACGCGGGACCGACCGGTCTACAGTTTTACAATTGCGAAGCTTTTTGATAACAACAGAAAGTTGAACTTAAAAAGTCAAAAGTACTTCCTGATATATAAACTAGTAAAAGTTTGTAATTCGAAAAGTGCGTAATGAATATTTCGGATCTGACTGTGTTTGGTTTATAAAAATGTTGTTGTTGCTATTTTTAGCGGTTCGCAAGATATACTCGGCGGAATAATCGCTTGCAATGGGTTACTGTGCGAACTGCAAATTTATTAGTGGTTATTATATCAATTAGAGCAAACTTATGCTCTAAATATAATTTATTAGACCTTTAGCTACAAGCGATAAGTCCGCCGACTATAAGTCTACAAACTACCAAATAGCTACCAAACTCTCGAAGGTTTTAGACCTTAAAACCTTAAAAACATCAAATTGTTTAAAACTTAATTAGTTTAAAAGGTAGTTTGTAGACTTATTAGTTATCTTGCGAACCGCAAAAAATAGCAAATGTTGATTAACATCTAATTTTAGAAACAATTTTATTGTTTCTAAATGTTTGAATACTATAAAACGTTTGTACGCAGAGAGATAAGAATACGCATTGCGGTAACAACAGCGGTGCTAAAAATAGAAATTGCTGAATTGAACAATCAAAAATTAGCTAAAACTTGTTCTTTTAGCAGAGAAAGGACAAATCTAGTGAAGAAATATAGTTAGATTCAAAAGTAATGAGGCCGTGTATGCTGCGTATTTCGTTCTTTTTAACACTGCGCCTGCTGGCATTCTACGCGCGCGGTATCAGCAGATTGCAAACTTGCTTTCGCTCTGGCTTACTCAGACAAAATATTGCAACACTCCTGCTTATTAACAGGGACGTTTTTGAATTTACTATTGAATCTGACTTTAGTCTGTTGCAAGAGCTAGCTTTCCAGCGCAGAATAATGGGTAGAAGTGGTCTCAATAAAAATGAACATATCTTATTGTTTCGTCTTTTTTTAAGGTTTCTAAAAGTTTCAAAACTTTGGAGAACCGGTTTTAATCCTGAAAATAGCGCCAAAAGCTTCAGAAATCAGTGTTTAGCGTGGGAGAGGCATATTGTTATTGAGGAATTCCAGTCATTCTTTGACGGAGAAATAATAAATATCTATAATAGTTTAATTGAATAGACGGCCCTGTTCTGATGCATCAACAAATCTAATTAGTCAAATCTAACAGAAAGGCGAAAATAAGCAGTCTGGGAGCTAATAATATACTACTTGGAGAAAAATTGAAATGAAAGAAAATCTGCAAGTCAAAGATTGCAACTTATGATTTGTTAAGATTTTTAAAAAATAAATGTAAAATCGGTCGACGTGGTGAGTTTTCTCCAAAAGTACATTCACTTTTTATAACAGTGCGCCTCGATCGTGATACCGCGCTGGAAACCTAGTTGCTGTCTTCAACTATTGGTGGTCACTATTTTCCATCACAACTTGGCTTCCCACCGTTAAGTAACAGGGTTTCCTTCTCAAGAAAAATCTGGAAACCGCAGGCCGAAACAAGATGTTTGACATCTTTAAAATCTTTATAAAGATATACTATTTTAAGAGTGCAGTACATTATATGTACTAGCAACTAATGAATGGGTCTATATATATAAAGATGCTGACAAAACCCCCGCAGCTCAGATTAGCGTTAGGACGCGGGTTTCAGCGCATATTCGAATAATTTAATAATGAACGAAATTTGGGGAATTCTGGAGCGAAGCAAAAAAAAGGAAGAACGCGTGCAGCCAGCAGCACCAGATTTGTATAATAATTTAATTAGGTAATTATATTTATCGCGAAAATGACAAAAATTTTGGGTGGTGATGAACATAAGTGCGTTTAGGACATCAAAGAACCCGCAGGGTTTCGAGCGATGGGCGAGTTCGAACCCACCTGCGTGCGCTTGTTTTGCAAATTAATGCGATAACCAGTAGTACGGGCTAAAGTGGGCGTCTTTATTTGGAAGCCGTTTAGGGCAGTCTGAGCAATAATAGAGGCCCTCGATTCGAGGGTAACGAATTCAAATTTTGACGGTGGTACAGTCGATTTGGTTAGTGTTGTTTTTATAGACGAAATAGTTTGCTCTCGAATTTTCTTTTGTTTTTAGTTCGAAGTTGTGTTAAGTGTTTCTTCCAAAGTCGGTGGAGTAATAGCTTGCAAGGGGTTACGGTACGAACTGCAAATATATTGAATCTTATTAAAGCAATTAGAGCAAATCTGTTCTCTAATTCAAACTTCTTAGACCTTCAGCTGCAAGCGATTGGTCAGCCGACTATACTAACAACTATTTTTTACCTCCACCCCGGTGTAGTACTATTAAATGAGCAAGCCGGTATAACATAAGTCATAATTTCAGAAATAATGAAATGTTTGTTTGCACTCTCTCTAACATATATTATGTATATGTTTATCATCTGAAGAACCATGCCTAACATCCGTGTTATAGCGAACTACAGTCACTTACCACGATGCACTTTTCCCAGCCCAGTCACCATGGCATTTTCTCTTGGTGTCCCGTAATGCGTGGCATCTTAAAACCCTTTGCTTAATAATGTTAATTACATAATAATAATTCTTTCCAGTATTTCTTTAAGTGACGAAAATGGCAGCGCCAAATTGGGTTGCGCACCAGAAAACATTTGTGATACGCAGAGTGCAGAGAAGGGATTATGGATATAAGAAAACCTGAAAGGCAAGTAGTAGGTTACTGTAAGCAAATTTATCGACAGGGTTACTGTAATATTGCGTCTAGGGTTACGGTAATATGTTAAAGATTCGAAAAGATTCGTAACAAGTGGAATTTAAGCCAATTTATCGATAGGGTTACTGTAATATTGCGTCTAGGGTTACGGTAATATGTTAAAGATTCGAAAAGATTCGTAACAAGTGGAATTCTTCCCTGTATTTTGAAGGAAAGGTTTATTAAATGATTTAAGAGCAATATATATAAAATTTGCAAGATAATTGAAATAGCATTTATTTAGCAAGTACTACACTTTCTGCACACAAAAGTGGGTGAGCCGTAAAATTATATTCTAATGATACAATAAAAAGATGTAGTTTGATTGAATTTACACAAAATATACTTCTATTATAAAATCTAATAACCATAAAGAATAGAAGTTGAGGTTTGGTTACCCAGTGATGGGGAAATGAAGTACATAAAGTTAACTTTGTCACGAATTGCATTGGAAAAGTTAATTAAAAACTAAAAATATGGTTAGAACGTGATTTGGAGAAGTTAGTGGAGTTCGTTTAAGGAGTAATATGCTATAGACTTTTCAGAACAAAGAGGTTATACGAAATTACAATTTTTGGAGGGTTCTCTGCTAACAACTATTCCTATAGTTTTGGTTTCCGGCAAATCTGGCATGGTCTGCAGCAAAAGCTAAATTTTCAGAGTAAAATCCTGGTCTGAAGCAGTGGTGACTAAAAGATAGTCTCACACTTCTGAATGTTCGGAAAGGTACAATTCGCCGATGCTGAACTCCCAGAAAGTAGAACGCAACCAAATTAATAACTACAAACGATTAACTTTGGAACAAACCAGTATCATTGCTATAGTCGGATTCAAAAGTAATACGCCTGTGTTAATAAGCAGAAGTGTTGCAGTACTTTGTCTGAGTAAGGCAGTGCGAAAGCAAGTTTGCAATCTGCTGATACCGCGCGCGTAAAATTCCAGCAGGCGCAGTGGTAAAAATGACGAAATACGCAGCATACATGGTCTTATTACTTTTGAATCTCACTATATCTAGTAGATCAGAAAAGTTAGCTTTTGATAGCTAATACTTTCTCTCCCAACGTTCAAAAGAAATTTATGTATCCAACCTAACCACATTCTGCATTAAAGTTCTGCTACACTACCTTAAAATGAAGTCTTGTAGTCGCTGGTAAAGTTAAGCCGATTAAACGCAACGAAATCCTCGCAGCTAAGATTTCAAAAATTACAATATCCAAAGTTCACCAAACCTACAATCCCGGCAATAATCCCGTTAAAAATAGCGATTGCTGGCGTTGAGCGGGAAAAAACTTTAAGGATTTGCTCCGTACGGGACGTGATCATAGATGAACAGATGAATTTATAATTTACTAGACGGAAACAAGATTAGGGTCCCTGACAGGAACCAACGGGTGTACTGTAGGATTTGATAAGTTAGGAATAAGATCCAGACAGGAATAAAACTGTGATCACTGAAATTTAAAAGGAAGGAGGTTCAATTTTATTATATTCGCTACAAAGACTGGTAATGTCGTTTCTGAACACTCTCTGTAGTACAATCTATATTTCTCATACAAGTCCTTCCAAAATATTTTCAGCTCCGAGAGTAATAATGGAGTGTCACTTGCGTATTTATAGTATTTTTAACACCGCACCTGCAAGCAAGTTGCACGCGCGTACTGGTAAAGTACAACATTGAACGGAGAGTAGCCGCCAAATGCTGGCGTGGTGCTCGCAAAAAGGGCTCAGACGAGCGTTTAATTCTTTACACTCCGTCATTACTCTTGGCGCTGACTATATATTTCTTAACGCCAGTCCAGGATCTGGCACCACGCCAGAAAAAACACAAATTTCTCTGAATAGCTGGTTAGATATCAAAAATCAAACGATTCCATTTTCTTTTAACATATAAGAGCTACTTTATAAACATGCAAAATAACTTACCAAAACCAGATGATGTCAATAAATTAACCTCTTTTTTGAAGACATATTGCTGTTACTTATTAACAAACTGCCTTATATATATCTTGTTGCTTCCACGTAGGGTCGAAAAATTTATGGTTGACCAATTTTTTCTCAAAATAGGACATTTTGCAAAGATACTTTTGCAATTCTAAACAAAATAGAAAATTACAGTTAAACCTTTAGAAGTTTACGTAAGCTTTGCGCTTCGGTGGCTTCAGAATTCAAAATAAACAATTCGCGCCTTTATATTTAGAAGAGTACGCAACTGCGTCCGCGTCATTTTATCAGTGGGGATTAAAATTTGGTGCGTAGGTTGATTTAAACTTGTAGGAAAGCTTGAAAGAGCAGGGGAAGCCTTTGAAGTTTGCAAATACGAAATCTGGTGTTTCTGTACGATGTTTACACGTGTAGTTTAAGAGAGCAGAGGTTAGAACGAGGGGTTTGGAAACCTTCTGAAACTTTCTGACCGGGTATGCTGCGTATTTCGTTGTTTTTAACACTGCCACTTCTGGCATTCTACGCGCGCGATATCAGCAGATTGCGAAATTGTTTTCGTACTGCTTAACTCAGACAAAATATTGCAACACTACTGCAACCCAATTCTATTAACACGGCTGTATTACTTTTGAATTCGACTATATACAGCTTTAAAATTTAAGATTTAAGCAAATAAACTAATATATTTGTTTAAAGGCACGGTACACTCAAAAATTCATTTCAAATTTTATTGTTTTAAATTAATCAGCTTTAAAAGTTATG
>JAQGAV010000151.1:0-44394 GCA_034691345.1 Phasmarhabditis papillosa | reverse complement strand
GCCGGTCATTTAAATGTCGTACAGTTGTTTGTAAAAAGTTCTGCAGATCCATTGGCAGAAACAAAACAGGGAAAGGTTTGTTATTAGTAATGTTACTGAAAGAACCGACACGGTGTAAGAAATTTTGGGCCGGCACCATTTGCCGAATACTCGGTTTTTAGTCCGGTTAACTATATTAGCTGGACTCGACTCATCGGAAGTTTCATTGCCTGTTAGGTGACCGGTAAAAGTTTTTCCGAAAAGTTTGAAGCCTTGAGAAGTACGAACTTTTATTTAGTTTGGGTAAGAAACCTATTAACGGAGTTCCCCCCAAATAGTCAAATCTATGTACAGGTTCACGATCATTTCTCTACTTTCACATTTTTCCCTTAAATATAATTTAATTTTACGACAGCTTCTTTCTCCAGGTACCGTTAACCTTCGCTGCGGCTCATAATCACATAGAATGCCTTCGATTTCTTCTAAAACAAAAACACGACACCCAACAACTTATGGAAGACAGAAAGTTTGTGTTTGACTTAATGGTAAGATAGATATTTTAAAAGATTCTTATTGCAACTAAAAAACATATACAGAGAAACCTGCGTTCTACTGACAAGCCCCTAGCACAGGATCGGAGCTGTGCCGTGTAGTATTTAAAAACTCGTATCACGCAATAACTGTAGATTTCTTCGGCGAAGGGTTTCAGCCATTCAATCAAAAATCTTCTGAGCAGAGACGGTTCCTCTCTAATATTCAGTCTTCGGCTGCGGGGAGTCGAACTCACAGCCTGAAATACTCACGGATTCCGAGGCCGCGCCTCTAACTACTAGGCTAAAGCACCCGCGTATAAAGGCAGAAAGCAAAACGATAAATAACTCAATTACTTTTGCTCTTAATACATTTTCTTTAAACATATACGTTACTTTAGTAAAACTAAAAGGTAATAATGGAGTAAATAATTCGTGTTTGGTCTGAGCCCTAATTGCGAACATCGTACTATCTCCTTTGAATGAATTGGATGTTCTAAAAGAAAAGAACAATTACCTTTTCATTGATTCATATTTATTTATTTATAAAAACTATATATTTCTAGGTTTGTGGTAAAGGCAACAACAACGAGCCTCTACAGGAATTTATTCTACAGAGCCCCGCCCCCATTGATACTGCTGTTAAGTTATCTGCATTGTATAGGTAAGTTATAAACTAATTAAATTAATAATATTACAATCCATTCTGATTAGAAACTTATGCACTTTTAAATAAACTAGCTGCATATCCAATGACAAAGGTGGGAACCTCCCGGCCTTAACCGAAACGATGGCGATGGTGGTTCCGCCCATAGTATGATCATGGCCCGGTCGGGGGCCGAAATTTTGAGAAGTCGACCGCACAGGGCCGAAAATACAAAAAGTCGGCCCCCGCACCTTTTACCAGCCCTGACATCATCTATGTCAAATGCATCGAGAACTATAGTCTGTATCAATAGTTAAGCTTCCAGAGAGTATCCTACGGGGCAGCGGTGTAAAAATTTATGTAACATTGGTGGATTGGGCATCTTTTTTCAAAATATATTCTTTTTCTATAACATCGCGTCTGGAACCTACCTCTTGCTACAAACTATACTCTCTAGCAAATTACAATGTAACATAACTTAGTCTCAACACCGATTATAATCCCAGTTGAAGTAACATTTGCTATTGACTATTTTAGGGATATGTCTGAAAAAGAAAAAGAGCGAGCTAAGGATCTATCAAATGTATCCGTCTTTTCTGAGAACATGGCTGTAGAGTTATTAAGTATAACTGCAACTGAATACAATGCTGCTATTCTATTAAAGGCAAAGGACAACAGGGGACGACCACTTTTAGATGTACTAATTGAAAATGAACAGGTACGTTCAGTCGGTAGGTATCCGGTACGTATCCGATAGGTATCTGGTGGGTATCCGGTAGGTAACCGGTAGGTAACCGTTATTTATCCGGTAGGTGGCCATACATTTGCCCGGGTACTTTTATTTTGGCTGATGGTATGCCAATTCAAGTTGTTTTTCTCTTCGTTGACGTTAATATATGTATCTTCAGAGCGGACCCGATTACCTTTTGCATAACACTATTTTTATTTTAGAAAGAAGTTGTGTCATATGCATCGGTACAACGATATCTAACTGAGATTTGGACTGCACGGGTAGACTGGTCCTTTGGTGAGTTTATGAGTACTCGAAGGGTTTTATATTTACAAAGATATACATATATTTATGGATTGGTTCTATTGATACTGAATATTCCTAATATTAGTTTTAATAGCTTATTTTTAGGGACAACCCAAATAATTTCCATTATAATATTCTATAATACTGTTCGGGACTTAAATCAATTAAGGCATATAACTCATTATCAAGGTTCAATAGTAAAATGACCCTTTTTAAATATATATTTATTGGATGTTTCTTTTCAGGTAAAACCGTAGCTTTCTCCCTTCTGGTACTCTGTTTCCCACCTGCTTGGTTCTACTTTTCATTGCCCTTGAATAATCGGATAGGTTTGTCTTGCTAACACGCCCCATTACTAACTATTACTTATAGGTCGCGCTCCAATCATAAAGTTTGTCTGTCATATCGTTTCACATGTATATTTTACTATTTTGCTCACTGTTGTCGTTCTTAATATTACTCATAAAATGTAAGTTTACAGGTTAAATATTCGTAAGATTTCACGGGCCGGGCTGGCCCGTGAAATTCCCAGCCCTAATTGGTCTGAACTAAGGACTCCGAATTTCAAGGGCTTCCCAGGGCCCAAAATTGTGAAACTGGGAGGCCTTTTCACAACCCTGGAACCATTTATGTTTCTGTATAAAGTAGTTGTTTAAATTAATTGTCGAATTAGAAGTACAACCTAGGGATGGTTTATAACTGCAATAGTATAATATCAGCTTACAATTAAATATAATTCATACCAAGACCTTTCCAACGTAGTATCACGAGCGGGGCGAAGTGTTATAAAAAATGACAATACTTTTGGAGAAAACGTACCACGTCGACCGATTTTACATTCATTTTTTATAACATTACGACGCCCCGCTCGTGATACCGCGCTGGAAACCTAGTTTTGATATGGACTATATTAGTACGCTGTAAATTAGTTTGGTTCGCTCAGCTCATACCAAGGCTGTAAATTTAAAGCGCCCGGGAGAGAAATTTTTAATCACAAAGTTTCGCGCTTGAAACGTTATTGTTGAAAAGAAAAAAAACTGGAAATTTGGACTTGTGATAATATTTGTGGCTGGCTCGGCACAGTTAATAGTCCGTCTTGCGTCCTTTGTCCGCTTATAGTCCGGCTTGCGACTTTGAAAAATTGTCTGGGGTAGGCCGGCCTGCTTCGGTCCCCTTGGTTCAACCGTCGTGCCAAAATTGAGCAGAAGTAAATCTGGTGCATACTATATTTTGATATAATTACCAAACCTCAGAATTGCGTGTTTTGAACTCTCATATTAACGCTTCTTTATGATATCTTTTTTGCACAATCGAAACCGTTAATAATAAACCAAATAGATATCATAATAAGGGTTGATGTAACATTTGTAATATTTAGGTATGAAACAACTTCTGTTATACCTAATCCTGTGGAATGGGTTCTTTTATTGTGGCTGTCAGGGAATCTTGTGTCCGAGCTGTCTTCTATGGGCGGTGGTTCGGGACTGGGAATTGTTAAGGTTTGTATAGTCTGAGGGTCCCATTCACCTATTTTCCATTTATTTATGTTTAACACAGCTAATCTCTATTATTCTGAACGGGAAACCTAGGCTAAAACATTATGTCACAGTTATAATGTAACATTTTTGTTGGTATTGTTTAGTATTGTTGTAAATTGCACTAAGTTTTCTATTAGGCTATATTAGAATAACTCGAGGCGGTGTTTAGAATAATAAAGAATACCTTTTGAACGCTCGAATACTTGTCTCCTTTGTAGTATAACTACGCCTCAATTGAGTCAAGTTCTAGTTTTTATATTTTTATTTTTCTTGGTGCATTTACAAATGGAATGTAAATTTATAAAAGGCATATGTTCTGACCTAGCTGGTGGTCCTATGCCAGTCTAGAAGAGATAATAGTAACTACTAACTTAGACTCTTTCTATGGATTATATATGTTTATTTCTCTCAGTTCAAATAAAAAAGAAATGTAAATTTATAAAATGCATCCTTTTATAACTAATAATTTAGATAATAATCCTAATTCTATCTGCATTGGCTATAGCTATTCATGTTTTGGCCTTTTTACTACCTGCTCTGTTAATGTCACATTTGGATAATGATGAAAAGCTGCATTTTGCAAGAACTATGCTATATCTTAAGGTAATGTCTTCATGTTATTGTTATACACTAACACAATCACTTGTATCGATAGTGATATACTCTATAACAAACACAAGACCGCAGAGCGCGGTGGTATACGTAGGCTTCCGCAATTGCGTATTTGTCTTCTCTGGATATAATACCAAATAAAACTAGTACAATAATATTTTTCCGACATCAAACAAAAAATTGCGCATCGAACCATATAATGGTTTTCCAATTTTGCCACAGAAAGAGCGATTTTCCAAACCTTACAGAACACCGCGCACTGCAGTCTTATTTTTGTTATGGACTATAGCTTTCTATCCTTATTAAAATTTGAATATGAAATCTTTGTAATTTATCTACCCATTCGACTAAACCCGAGTATTCCGTAGAAGATCAGTTTTATACTGAGATTACATTTAGTTAGCTTTAAGATAAAACTCATTTTTCAAAAATAATTCTTTTTATACTAGAGCACATATTATAAAACCTTACAAAAGTATTAATTAAAAGTTAGATAACCGGAAATGTTGTAATTTTAAACTTAAATCTGTTTAATTTTATCAATTTCTTTTTAGAATCAATTGTTTGCTTTCGCCCTTCTCTTTGCTTTCGTTGAATACCTTGATTTTCTTACTGTACACCATCTGTTTGGACCATGGGCTATTATTATCAGGTAGGTCTTTGTAAACATCGGGTCATTTTCACAACGTTCAAGATATTTAACTAATAAAATATAAAACATATTTATATGTTATATGTATCTATTGATCATTGCGTATGGTAAAGGAGCGGGTGCAAAAAATTTCCACTCAATTTGCCCGCTTTCTTTTGGAAATTATTAGGAAGCAAAATTTTTCGCACCCGCACCCTTACCCAGTGGGGCGCGGATTGTAAGTTTGAAGACATGATATATATATATATATTAATAACTGTAGAATATTCGAGTTTCACCACTCACTTCACTTAAGATAAACCTGAATTTAGTCTAAACTATAGTCTAGTACTTTCTTATCAAACAACTCTTTTCTTTTAGGGATCTTATGTACGATTTGGCGCGGTTTCTTGTTATTTTGTTGTTGTTCGTAGCCGGATTTACGCTTCATGTCACTTCTATATTCCAGGTTTGTCGTTTAAACATTCCAAATGTTTAGGGAAACGTTTGCAATTATCGAATGTCTTTCTGGCCTGTTACTATTTAGACGATATATCGGTTTCATTCCCAAATGGGTACGCACGGTACCGCCAAAAATTTAGAAACAAATTTCATCCATCAAGTAAAATAATTCTAGAGTTCATCTTTATTCATTTCAATAACACCAATTGTAGTCAGTATACAGTTGCAATGTTTTCAGTGTCGTATCATGGAGAAGGCAGAGTTAAATAGAAATGAATACAATTTTGAAAAAAGAAAAAGCTTCTTCTCCCCCGGCCATTCATTTTTATTTAAAACTTCTTAACAGGAAGGGGGGCTGGAGAGCTAGCTCTTGCAAGAGGCTATAGATCTGAAAGTAATAATGGAGTTTTAAAAAAGAATACCGCCGAGAATGGCTCTGAAAACTTTTGATATACTAACATATATGCAAAATTGCATAAAAATACCCAAGTAACACTCCATTATTCCTCTTGAATCAAACTATATATCTTTGTTTATATTTTAGCCCGCTTACCAACCTGTCGATGAGGATAGTGCCGAACTAATGCGATTAGCATCACCGGAACAAACCCTAGAAATGCTCTTCTTCTCTCTGTTTGGGTAAGAAACAGTTAAACAACTAAGATTATCACATACAAGAGTGGATATTTCATGAACCAACCTGGCCGCCTGTTCCCGTATAAGCGTAGTAAAAGAATAGCCCTATGAAAAAGTAGATAGTCTTATACAAGATAACGTTACAAATCAAAAATCTCCTCACAAAGTTGCATTATAAGTTGGTTTGAGCTGTCAAAGCAGCTGAGGTTAAACAACCAATACGCCGTTTTGAAATTTAAAAAGCTGTATTATTGTCCATGAGTTTGCATATCAGGCCACTGACTATTCTGAACTGGTGAAAGAGTTTGGGCTCGGGAAATATATTGCCTCAAAATTTATATTATTTCAAAAAGAGTACACAGAATCACTAAACGTGAAACTAATATAGTTAGGAAAAATAAAATACAAATGCTTACAGACTGGTAGAACCGGACAGTATGCCTCCACTTCATTTAGTACCGGATTTTGCAAAGATAATCCTCAAACTTTTGTTTGGAATTTATATGATGGTCACTTTAATTGTATTGATTAATTTGTTAATTGCTATGATGTCCGATACATATCAGAGAATTCAAGCACAGTCCGATAAGGTTTGTATAGTATTAAACAGATATAGGCACGGGTTTTTCATCTTCGTTTTAAATAATCAATTGAATTGTACTGAATATTGAATATATCATACCAACTTTTCCACATATTGATACAGGCGCGTAGCGTAGTGGTAGATGTCGCTGCTGGCATGCGAAAGGTCTCTACTTCGTTCCCGCTGGCTGCTTTCATTACCGCTGCATGTAAAAGTATTTTACAGTAATACAGTACTTTTCATTGGAAAATAACCCGTGCCTATATCTTTTTAAGTTGAGTTAGGGATGATGATCTAATGTTCGAAGCTTTTAAAGATGTTTTGGCAGTATCGGCTTTAACAGGAATTCTTCTAACAACTTTGAAAAAGAATGTCTTTTTATTTTGAAATACGAGCTCACAAATATATGGAACTTAAGGAAACATTAATCCATAGCAAAGAGCTTAGGCTGCAGAGAGTTCTTTCATTCGATTTTAGCTTACGAGGGGATGCTTCTAACCATTAGGCCACCGCCTCCTTTTTCTAGTTATCCCGGGGTATGGAATAGAATTAACGGATTCGATAGAGTAGTGGGTCCCATAGGAAATTCAAACACATTATAGCCAAAAGTAACTACTATATTTTTGTAGGAATGGAAGTTTGGTCGTGCAATCCTAATTCGTCAAATGAATAAGCGAAGTGCCACCCCATCCCCTATTAATATGCTTACTAAATTAGTTGTTGTACTGAAGGTGGCATGGAGAAATAGATGTAAGTACTAGAGTTATTTAAAAGATTAAACTTAAGTATATTAAACAGACTTGGTGTATGTCCTTATGGACAAGTGTTCAAAAAGTGCATTCCTAGTTATGTGCATGAAAAACTGAAACTTAACTCTAAAAACTTTTAAACTTTTTGAATTAAATGAAGAATTTTTAACACCGCGCCTACCTGCAAATTGCACGCGCGTTTATTGTACTATTTTTTACTTTGAGAATGCGCCATATTCTGGCACGGGGTTGGAATAATGCAGGCAACATCCTAATTCTTTACAATCCATTATTACTCTCGGTTCTGTATGTAGAAAATCAATGTTTTCAGTAGTTTTCTGGGGTGATTTTTATATAGTCTGTCTTGAAACCTACGGTCCGCACACCGTTGCAGAGAAGGGCAGCGGGCGCGTAAATTCAATTAATTGATCGCTGAGAACTGATATGCGTTCTTAAGGCTAACAGTCGCTTTACCTTTAAATTTATGATAAAGTCGAGGGTTGTGGTTATACAATTATAAAAAAATCTCTGCAGCGGCGCGTGGACTGTAAGTTTGAAAACAGATCATATAACTTTAGTTCTGTTAGTTCTGTTTTATTTACTTTTGCTTTCAGTACGCGTCTGTACACAGAAAGCCCAACAGGATCTTCGGTTCGAGGAGAACATTGACGCCTATTCCATGGGCGGAGGACAGGCCGGAAGAGCTAGTCCAACCCTTAGAGAAGACGAAGGGGGCGGGGCTGAGGGCGGAGCCAGTGGCGGAGAGCTAGGAGCCACTGATTGGGCTATAGAAAATGTTATTGATTGGAAGAGGATAGTTGCCATGTACTATCAAGTCAATGGAATACATCACCTTAATGGAGCAGAGGCTGAAGAGGCGTAAATTCAGATGATCAAGTACCTAGCCTTTATCAGTCATGATCGGCATGTTGTTGCCATATGTCATATTATAGATTCTGTTATACACAAAATTTCTTAGAATTAAAAGGCTGCGCAGTCTAGGTATTTGACAACATTATAAGAAATAACTGATTTAGCCAAGTTGAGTTCGGAGCAGTATCCAGTTGTGGTAGTATAGAAACCCCCGGGTGGGTGCCCGCCCAGTTTCTAGCATGCCCGTGCAACAATGCCCAACTGCTCGGGCAGCCAAAAACTGCACGGGCACCCACCCGGGTTTAAGAAAACAAAATGTACATTTGAGGGTTGAGGGCCACTTAAGCGACCTATGTTCGGGATGGATACAGCGCGTCCCATTTAGACAGAAAACCTTATAAATTTTCTACAGACCCTTGCCAGTAATGGTTTATGGTTGAATTGTAAGCTCTGAGTTCTTATTTAATTAAGAGTGGAAATCGTAGAAGTTGTTCGGACCGAATAAATATGTCATAATAAATTAAACCTTGACTATCTTTGAATAATCTAACTAGGCTTTAGAGACCGTAGTTCACTAGTTTATGCTAGGGCGGATCTATACAAAGTAAACTATCAATGTATTTAGGCACTCGATATATGTATTTTGTTGTTTATTGTATATTTATATCTATCTTATTTGTTATATATATTTATTTGTCTTTCTAATATGATTCTTTCATTTTGCTACTTTCGACATCATCTCATGTAATGATACTGGTATACAAATTATTCAAATTGTTAATAAATATATTATGTTTTTGTTTCATATCTTGTATTTGTGTAAAGTTTAAAACGGTCAGCCTATATCTCTCTAGTGCTAACATCTATTTCTCCATGCAACCTTCAGTACAACAACCAAGGTGTCAAATTTTTGCCCCAACTACACCGCGTTGTCGGTATTTTTATGGGAAACAGTTTTATATTAACAATAACTTATTAACAAAAAGAAAACAATTACGATAAGAACAATATGGAGCGAAAATCTTGTTTTTGTAGTGTTTCTCGATAGATAATAATAATAATAATAATTTATTTCTGGTATCGCTTTTATCATAAGATAGGTTTTTCTCCTTTAGCGCTGGACAACCATTTTCTTCCATAGGTTTGGTTCACAATTCTTGGTCACGTCACACCGATTCTACTCATTAGTTCGGAAGCTTTCAGAAGATCATCGCTCCATTCGATAGAAGGTTTATCTTTCAACGAATGACTGTAGTCGTAACTTCTATCAAATGTCCCGTGTTACTCTATAAAAGAATTATTACTTCCCGTTCAAATCCCTTATTTAGCGCGCACCCTCGATTACTGTATGTTGTCTTTGTGAGACCAGCAGGTGAGGTTTGAGTCTCATTTAAATTTGTTGCCACTGAGTCGTTTTTGTGTTCATGTAACCTTAACTGTAAGATAGATTACCTTTTAGACCCATCCGCTCTAGTTATATCTAAGTCTCTTGTTGCAGCGTATTCTTTACAGGTATAGTGTCTGCATCTCTTCCGCCTATCGTTGTATACCGATCTCTCTCGCCTCTGTATTGGCCTTGCCTTGTTTCTAGAGTGGGCGGGGCTTCCGATCAGAATGAATAGTTTCCAGCAACAAGCCTCTTTTAACACTAACAACAATATCATGCATCCTATATTTTTACTATTATTTATAATTTCACAGGTAATTTTATACTTTTATTGTTTTCTCTGTTATTTTCAAAAGTTGATTTGGTTTGGTTAAAATTAAAAAAGAAGGTCGATCAGAAGTTAACTTGTATTTTGTATCATGACAACTTTTATAATAACCCTTTGTTTATCGAATTACGCTGCAGCTATTTAGCCAGATTACGAATAATAACGAAGTAGAGTCTATATTTTACACTTATCAAATTCTAATTGTATAGTCTGTTTTAAAACCTAGACTGCAAGCGCCGTTTGTAGTTAACGTGCCGCGATGACAGACTTCTCATTCAAAAGTGCAATTTTACAACAGCAAAATTGCTTTTTCCCTTATAAAGCCGGTCATAGCGGCACGTTAACTACAACGGCGCTTGCAGTCTAGGTTTTAAAACAGACTATAACTGTTTTTCATATGCTTTAATATGTAAACATACTAATACTAACAATAAAATAATGAGAATACAGCTCTCATAACACTTATTCTATAGTTTTACGTATATATTCCTCTCAGCTTTCTATAAAAACTTGTTTTTTGTATTACTTTCAGTACAGTTCAACTTGTTAACCAACATGTTCTACTAGGTACAAATTTATTCATTTGTGTTTAAAACTTACGAAGAATCTATAGTGAAATATGTTGTAGAAATACTTGAGATACTGTATTTTCTACTTGATATATATGACTCATAAGTTCTATTTACATTTATTTCTACCAATAAAAAGTAGAATTCTCCTATAAAACTATAAATTCCTTTCTAACCCGTTACCTCTCATATGCTACTTGTACTTCATTAAATGGTCACACTTATGGCCTATCATTCAGTTACAAAAGTACATAACTTATTGTTCAAAGAAGTTATTGATTGTTGTATCAAACAAAGACAAACTTTTAAATAAACTCTTTATTAGAATTATAAAATAATAAGTTGCTTGAACAGTAAATTTGAATGTAAAATATGTAAAATATATGTAAAATATCTATAACGTATATATTTAGTATTGATTTTATAAAAGAATTAGAAATTGTTCGTTTACAAACCTTGCATGATACTGACTGTTCCGCATATAGTTTATTCAAATATGAGCGGGACTGATATATATCAGAACTTGTTTGAGGCTATTGTAAAACTTCTCAGTTCAAATTTATGTTTGTAGCAATATTAGTGAACAGGTTTAGAGTTTTCTAGTGTCCAAAAACATATTTCTGTGCAGTACATAGGCCGTTTTGGACCCTGCAAACCCACAGGGATTGGATTGTAAAATGGTCCGTTTTTGACAGTTCAGATCCCAAGATGAGCTGGTATACAATATTGATGTAATATATTGTAAAATGCTATATAACATATATTGTATTTAACATATATAATACATGAATGTTGTTAGTAAAAACTAAATATCACACGGTTCGTTTCCCACATCGTTGTAGCTGGCAATTATATAATGCGCGTGTAATGATATAACCTATTTTCACCGACTTTCGACCCGAACAAATACAGTTTTTGCGGGCTAATTGGAGAAAATCGAAGAAGAATAGTTAGTGAACAAGGAAATTAGATTTAGGGAAAAAATTATTACATTTTGAAAGTGTTTTAGAAAAATAAGTTAAATGTGGCGTTGTTCATTGCATAATTGACTAATCCGCTTTTTGGGCCACATCCTCTTTCTGAGCCATTTGACCACTGGCCTTGTCTAAACAAAGTTGGCATGCCAAGTTGTTTTAATAACCCTGGAACCTGTCACTATAGGAATACTGATTATAATAGTAACTACTGTGATACTGTGCTTCGATTAATTTTATGCAATAAACTAAATTCCCCATTTTTAATTCAGACTAAACCACAATCTTAATTAATGTTTTTTCCATCTTTTTTATTTTAATTCAATTACCTAAATCTCTCATCCTATTCTTGCTAACATAATGCTAATCTCAGCCTTCTCTCAAGGTCACTGAAGGCCGCAATCCTGCCAATTCAATGCCGGCTTACAAATTGCGTATAGGGCATTACTACCGCGGGATAAATTAATCAAATAAGTGTACTGAACACGGCTCGCTAAACCTGGCAAAAGAAATAAAGGACTGTGTCCCTTTTAAAATATTAACGTTGTTCGTTTATGCGAACAAATGAACGAAATTGTTCGAAAAATCTTAACCGCATAGTTTTCGACACGCTCTTTCGATTGATATATATTGAACACAACTTTGATTAAGAAAATATGCCAAGTTTCGTGAAACAAGATTCGGCCGTCTGAATTTGCTCTGTCCCTTTGCCTTAGGGCGCAGCGAGCCGTGTGAAATATAGAATTACTTATACTAGTCATTAAAGCTGGCTGGAGGTTAGTGATAACTAGAACTTACCAGTTTTCGAAATACATTCGATAAACTTATAAGAGCTATTTAAAATCACAAGCTTACATTTCCTGGTATTTTTTACAATCCCAGAAGATTGCTTTTTATTTTCGAACCCCCTTTCGCAAATTGATACCTGTTTAAATCCCACCCCACAAATCGCGGCCCGGACCCTTATAAAAATAAAATTTGAAACGTCATATATTTCTTATCGTGCTATTCTTAAAATCAACTAACACTCGATACATATATGATTTGCCCCTTCATAGCATCTATCACACCGGGGTACGGGCGCAAACAGGATCTGCCATACTAAAATATATACAGACGGTTGTTTTTGTTAATAACATAAATATTATATCTACATTTTATATGTAACATTAGATCAAGAATACAAAAAGGGAATATTGTCGAAGATGTTTGGGAAGTACAAATCTCGAGCTAAAAGGTCTGATCAGGGGTTTGGACAGTTCGGTACTGGCATGGCCGAGAATATTTGATCCTAAACCGGCCAAGGCTGACTCGTTCCCATCCCTTTACCAGAGCTGGTTACCGGCCCGGCCCGGCCTGAAATTGGGAACCCAGGCCGGGCCGTGCCGGTTCCCAAATCTGCATTACCTAATGTAGTCTTACAAAAGGGAGCTATAAGAAACAAGAATTGTTGAATACATTTCTGAAACCCTCTAAAACACATAATAGAACACTATCGTGTGATTCGAGATGAATAATGGGGTGTTACTTGAGTATTTTAAGGAACATTTGCGTATATTTTCGATTTTTGAATACTTTCAGAGCCATTTTCAACGAGATTCTTTTTTTAACACTCCATTATTACTCTCGAATCAGACTATACAATGGTTTTGATTTTTGACATTCAAAATAGTTAAATTTTAGTTATTTCCAGAAAGCAGAACTGGCAAAACGGAACTATTTTGAATTTTGAAGAAAACTAACTATTTTGAAGCGGTGCTTTATACGCTTTTCACCTCATTTTCCTCTTAGTGTTACATTACTAATATAGATCTTGCTATACTATTGACAGGTTTAAAAACTCTTTCCCAATCTATCCAAATGGCGCCAATTTACCGTTTTAAAGCCCATTTGAACTTTCGAATTTGCCACCCGCCACCAACTTTATTACTCACCCACCACCAGACAACCTCTTGCTAACCTGGCTGGCAATATGTCCGCACAGTGGTTGCGGCAAACGAGTTTTGCGCAGGTTTACTGATATTTTGCCCAGCAGCGAAGCGAATAAAATAGCCCTATAAAACAATTGAAATCTATTTATTTTAACTATAAAAGGAGACTTGTTGACAGCAGGTGTTTAGAGGACTTTTGCAATAGGGCGCATTTCTAGTAGAATATAGAAATTCCGAGAAGTGACCGGTCGGTGAAGCTCCTTTAAAATTGAGCCAATATTAAGACCGCCAATATTGTGGAGTTACCTCTCTGTTTTTTTATTCTTTATTTTAATGAAAACGAGATGACAGTTGTTTGGAGCAAAGAAATGAGACAAGGGAACTATAGGAAGTGCCACTTCACGGCACATAGGGAGTGGAGGCGGCGAATTAGAACAAATTTGCAACAATTCTTTCTTCTCGGGGATTCGAACCATCGACCTTTAGCTTATGAAACAAATCATCTAAGCACTGGGTCACCTCTACTGAACTTAATAAGCAAAGAGCTCCAAGCATGGGGCAGTGAGGTTCACGGTAAATCTTCGGACCCTTTGGATAAGCTTAATTCAATGTGTGACACGTGGAAACTTACTTCTTAGCAGTTTTGCTGACTTTGTCAGGATAAGTACATGTTTCTCTGCATATGTAGATTTGAAATTTTACGTTGATGCTTGAATAAAGGGTTTAAAAATGTCTTGTAACATCCTTTTTGCAACAACTTTCCCCCTCTTTTCCTGTAAACTGTATTTGATTAGAAGTAGGTGCTAATCAGATAGACTAGCATTTCACTACCGGGGGGCGCCTAATCGCACGCTAATCCACTAGTTTACATTGAAAAACTTGCAGACTCCTAGTGGGGAATGGGAATATCCGGGCGGGTGTGTAAATATGACAAAAATTAATGGAATTCCGTTTAATCCGGGATGAAACATTCGATTTGTAGGTTAAGATCCAAGTTAAACATGTGGGTGGCGTCTGCTTCAAAAAGTAGGCGGACAGTTCGTAATACTTGATATCCAGATACATAATGATTGGTTGCTTGGGGCTAGGACCTGGCCAAAGGTCTGAAAGTAGGCCCGGTCAGGCCAGGGCCGGGAAAAGACCCGCCGGGTCGGCCCGGCCCGGCCCGTTTCTCAATTTTTCGGCCCGGCCGAGATTGAGGTTTCTAAGTTTTACGAAATTGACCGTCCCTGGTTCACTTATTTTACCAGTTTTGAACAATTTCACAAAAAAACCAAATTCAAGCCTTTCTGGATACAATCATCTAAGTAATATGTATTCGAGTCTGACCCTAATATTAAATTGCTTAACCCCTTTATCACCTGTAATAACCCTATAATCAAAAGAAATTATATAACTATCTCATGAATTCGCGCTCTATTTCCACTGTTTTTTGCATTGGCGCAGACTTTTTGCCGTGTAGCGCGAGACCGAATGCCGTTGTTGTCAAAATATGTGGTTGGCTATGAAATATAACTGAGACTGAAGAGTTAAAAGCAATATTTTATAATTTTAGTAAGCAATAAGGTTTAAATGTAATGAAAAGATTCTGTTTGAAAGTATAGAAGACCGTATAATACGATATAATGAACTAATATGGAGTACATATGAATCGGAGTTAGGACTTTAGCACATTTCTTATCTACTCATCCCAATCAGTATTCTCATTACTCGGCTTCAGAAGGACGCTTACCGTTTCTATAGTCATCAACCAAAGAATCAACGTCAAGAATCAGTGGTATAGTCTATCTCAAGACCTAGAATTCCAGCGCGGTATCACGATCGGGGTGCATTGTTATACAAAATGAATGTAAAATCGGTCGACGTAATACGTTTTCTCCAAAAGTACTTTAATTTTTTATTACACTGAACCCCGCTCGTGATACAGCGCTGGAAATCTAAGTCTCGAGATAGACTATATCCTGGCTTAGCACGGCATTAAAAACCAATTAGGTACCATGTGAGACTGATTATTCTATTTTACTCTACTATAAGTTTAATCAATTCTCAGAACTTTATGGAGGTGTCCGGTGAATAAGTTCACCGCTTGAAAATTCCCGTACATCTTTGGAAAGACAACAAACAACAAGCTCATTGTGAATGCAGAGAAAGTTAACAAATGAACCAATAATCAGCAGAATCCGCCTGCTCGTCAACCTTAATTATATTATCCCAAAACTCTCCCAGTTACAAAGGTTGCTTACCACAATTGTGTTTCTTATTATTGCTAACTTGTTACAGTACCCCCTTCCAATCGAGACCCGTTCTTGAGAATGAACCACCCGTCTCTCAGCAGGTCACCTTATTCTTCTACCTTTTGTGTCCCCTCGGGCGACAATTAATTTGTGTTTTCGATCAGATATATTAGCTGCGCTTTTTACACTCGAGAACGCCGATGCGGGCGCAAAAAAGCCCCGTCATTGCTTTTAATAATGAAGATGAAAGAAAATGAAACAATGAAAGTTAACCTTTAATGAAGAATCATGAGAAAATTACACAGTTATTTTCAACTGTTTATTCATATTTTACAAGATCACAGATATTTGGAAGATGAAGTGAGACGAAGGGACCATAGGGAGCCAGGACTCCATTGCACAGCACCTGGGGAACGGAGGCGGAGGATTAGAAATTTGTAAGAATTCTTTCTTCGGGGCCGATTCGAACCATCGACCTCGAGATTATGAGGCAAAGCTTCTATCCACTGGGCCAATCCGCCCTTATACACTGGGCCAATCCAATCCGATGAGTTGAAGTTATTTTACTTTTCAACACGACCCTCTGTTAACTGCGTTTCCAGCCACCTAAGAAACCTTAGACTAACAATAAGTTCTTAATTCGTCTTGAGACTCAAACAGCAACTATAAAATTGAAATAATGTACCTTTCTGTACATATATGTTCATTTTATAATTGAACGTAGATCAATTGTTATTTACAAATAAAAAGAAAATCGATAATAATCGAAAAGTTAATCGAAAAGAAACGAAATAGTTCCAGCAATACTTTAGTTTACTTATCTCTAATTATAATTTTAACTTAAATTACATTTACTCACTTAACTGTTACTTTTATACTTATATAAACTCAGAATTATTCACTCATTCTCATATATTTATTATTACGGCCATAGCTCTATTGCAAGGACTATAGTTCTGACCATGTGATCATTTACACTAAACCTTTTTCATAATACCATCATCCGTATTTATCCTGTTTGTATAGTAACCATATGAATGCTAATCCTAACTTGTTCAACAAAACCCGTTTGTTTTGCCTCATTTACCATATTGAAGTGACGATTATTCAATTTCATGCGAATAGTTCGGATATTGGGCAATTTATAGAGAGTAAACATAACTGTCCTCACAAGAAATATAGCACGAAGGACGGTTACCAATCTTAGCACTTTGATAGGGTTAAAAGTTGCGGAGTTTTCAAATTGAGTGTTCTCTGAGGTTAACGTTTATTTTACCCAGAGCAAGGAATTCTAAGATTAAGCCGCTCTACTTTTACACTATGTAAAATTTCAAGAAAATGAGGTGATTTACTGACAGCAAAGCTGTTTCCTGCCCGGCCTGAGCCTGCCAGACCCCGCCGGCCCTGAAATGTTGATACCCAGGCCGGGCCGGGCCGGTAGGATAATCACCTTTGACTGACATCGTTAGATTCAAAAATTTGCCGAAACAATGCTTGATAAAGCTGAAACCGGTTATATACAGAGGAATAGGTTTTAAAGCAGATTAAAACTACATACAAATGTTTAAAATAAACTAACCAAATGACTCGAGGGGTTGATTGTAATGAACCCCCCCCCCCCCATTTTAAAGATAAATATATTAAACTAGGCCCTACTTATATTCTTTCAGGTGACATGTTCCATATATTGGGATGAATACGTAGAATGTAGGGATTCCGAATCTTTTGGCAACTCCACTTTAGTTTGTGACACCGCGCACAGGTTATCAGACGGCACGCGGCAGAAACTATCCAAGATGTTAGAATCAATGCAGAATCGAATAGGGTTAGTTAATAGTAACAAACTGGAGTTGGGAAAATGCCAAGAAATTAGGATTCACTGTCCCTTTGAAAGTCGGACCATTGTCAGATTCAACCCTGCTTGACTGCTTTTTGCAAAATTCAAAATTACCGGCTTTATAGAGTTTTTATCGGAAAAATGACACTTCTACGCAATGAAAAAAACTGAAGAAATTCAAATACTGACAGCTTTCTAAACTGTATTTGCGGCATCGTTTTCTTTCCTTTCGGGGGCTCGGAACTCATTATCCACAGTTGCACCCGCACAGGGTGAGAAGTAATTATAGTCAGATTCAAAAGTAATAAGGCCGTGTATGCTGCGTATATTTTTGATTTTCAACACCACTTTCATTCATTTCGCTTTCATTTTCAGCAAAAAATCGTTTACTTTTGAACCTTTTGAATTTTGAACACGGCCTTATTACTTTTGAATCTGACTATAGAGAAACACAAAAGTAAACCATAAAGTGTTCACAGACTTTTAAAGGAATAATATTTAGAAGTACGGGTAGTATAGTCTTTATCAAGAGTTTAAGAGGATCCTGAAGAGAAGCGTTGTTAAATGAAAATAGCGTACTTTTGAAGAAAATACTCCGAATCCACAGATTGCTTATTTCTTCTTATGTAACACCCCTGCCCCCAGTACCCGTAGTATAGAAACGCCCGGTGGGTGCCCGGGCAGTTTTTCGCCTGCCCAGGCAACAATCCAAATTGCTCGGACAGCCGAAAACTGCCCTGGCACCCAAGCGGGCGCTTCTGTACTACGCCCACAGGATACTACGTAGGAAACCTATCCTGCACAACAGACTATACTTCTTCTAACCTTGTACTTCTAGTTGTGAGTGTGCTGATGGTTGTTTGCGTGAGAATGGTAGAGATGATTTCATTGGTATTTTACATGTATCAACCAGTAAAGCAGTTAGTTTTTAAAATGACTTGCAAATAATTCGTTTAACTCAAACAAAGTAAGCGAACAGGGATTTTTGATGTTACTCACGAGCTCCTGGCTACAAGATTCTTTAGCATTATTGAAGAAGATATCAGCCCCTGTGGAATCCGGCTTCAGGCCGGGCTGCTAAACCCCCCCCCCCCCCAACTGCCATAAAAGGGCAATACCGTAAGGGGCCGGCCCGTGGTCAGAATTTCTTGGTCCGTACCAACTTTCCAATACTCCGGCCCACCGCTGCATCGAGAATATATCCCAATTGGTTCTTAGAAGACTTAATTTAAGAATAATCACCTGGTGGGCCCTTTTACAACAATTCGTAACTCTGTCCTCACTACCTACCAAGTTTGCAAAAATCTGCAGAGACCTCCACAGGCGCCTAATTGAGTGGATTCATGCAGCGCGACCCTGGGTCGCAAAGGCAGCTTCATAAGATATTCAGTATAACTCAAGTAGAAACACAGCTGCCACTGAAGCTCCTAAACATTCGTGGGCGCTGAATCTTGAAACAAAACTAAGCTTAATCTATTATCCTTATTTTTTAGTCTGATAGTCTAAAAGATGATGTGAAGAAGGAGTACACAGATGCGAAACTAGGCAATGCGAGTTGTGATCACGGACTTGTTCTTGTTTACCTTAAGGACACCCAACAGGTAACTAACTATCTTATCTGATGTAAAATGTGTTAAAATAAAAGTAACAACCATTCTTCTTAAAATATTAGTTCTTTCTTGGCAATATTAGGAAGCTTTTTTTGCTTTTATCAACATATCCATGTCATTTCCCTTTTTTATGAGTTTATAGATTTGATATTAAATCATGTATTAATCCTGCCTGCGAGGTTATCTAGAGGGAAAAAAAGAAGAAGTAATTCTTGTGAGAGTTCAATTTTGCCATTTTTCACCACCAAACGTGGGACTTTCTCGTAGAGGGCCGAAAATTAGACCCCTGGTCGCAATAGAATGCTGTCCTGCATTTACAAGTAACTTCGCAGCGGGTTCTCAATTGGGTAAACGAGTTACTTGATTTAACTGTAGGACAATGACTGTTTTTAAATTGCGGAAAAGGAACGGCCACTCGACGAGGTCAGATGGCAGAGGTTCTAAGCGGAAAGCAATTACTGTCATTGCCAAAACTTTAAAATGTTAAACGAAAATAAAGAGTAAAAGCTGATAGGGATGGAAATATGATGTACCGGACCGGCCCAGTTGGAGTATTCAAAAAAGGGCCATTCGAAATCATTTTAAACGTTAAAACCAAGTTGTCTTGTGCTATTTTGCAAGTACATTTGTATTAAACATTCCATCTTATTCAAAAGAGATGTATGTAGTGAACTTATATATATTTATTCAGTATAATTAATTGTAAAAGAAGATTACTTAAGTATTTAAATAGTTGAATATATTTAAAAACTCTTTCCTAAATCATATGTTCTTTATAAGAAATCTTTCGCTATTTCATTGTAACAATCATTAACATGGTATCATTTGGAATTATGAGTTGTCGCTCTCTCCCAACAACCTTCAATTTACCAACTTGTCATTGATTTATTATTTATAAAATAGCTACTAATAGTTAAATATATAATATTAAATACAGTCTCAGCTTCTAAAACATACCTAGCCTAGTGTAGAGCAGCGGTCTCCGAATCGGTGAAGAACTAACGCTGTGGGTTACTTATCCCATCTGCATCCAAAAACTAAATGTTGCAAACGAGCCGTCTCAGAAGTTAGCCAAAACCTTAAGCTGTAAAGATCAGCTATTATTATGTTATATGTGCGATTACAGTAAATAACAAAACTTTTTGGGCACCGTATAGACTTGACCACTCGAGGCTAACGTTGCTAATATGTTGACCACACTTTTATTTTCTATTTTCAGTTGGCCACATATCGTGGAGGAGATTCATTCGTGCTTTTAACACCTGAAGATATGGAGAAGTTACATACATTGGCACTCAAGGTGAGCTCATAAGATATTCTTCTTTCCTTATTTACAATACAAAACTCTACAAATTAAACTAGAAAGTTTCAAACACTGCTGAGTAACTTTTTTTTACAAAATTTTACCACCGAACGCCGAACTGGCACTCGAAATTACTTATGTCATATTTACTGGGGGTATGACCACTATGTTGACATTTATATGATAGTAGTTCGATTACGGTGGTTTCAAGATAAAACAGGCAATGCGATGTATGACTGTTTTGTGAAGAGGATTTGCAAAAGGGCAAAACTGACAATTTATTAAGTATCATTTGTCTTTGCTTTCCAATTCCTATACCAACAATTTTGATTGCATTTCACTTCGTAATCTTGCCTACTTTAGGGTCAGAATGACGATTCGTTAGCTCTACAGTTCCTTCTAACAAACTACAAGGATGTGGTGGAAAATCCAGTGCAACGATCGCAGACCGGAATTGTAAGTATTTTCCTTATCTACAGGCAGCAATCTATAGTGTACTCATAATTCGGCTCCAGAAAGACGCCTACCGATTCTATCTTGGCGCGCTTACCGGTGAAAAACCTAATGCGCAAAATAGGCGAAAGGACTTTATTATGAAGTTCAATAGGTACTTGATGTTACGCTTCATTGAAAACACTTTATAATAGGCAAAGTTAGTTGAAAACAACTTTCGACATCAAATGAGAAGTTTTCTTGTTGAAAGTAGCAAAATAATATACTAAACTGGCATCGCTGGGAGTCGAAGTTAGTTAGGGGACAATTAAGTTGTTGTATAGGAAAAACATCACAAAAATATCAAAGAAAGTAGTGTTTGGGTTTATGCCCAGATCTAGATCCGGAATAGAAAGAGCGGATGATATAAAAGGAATATAGCTCAAAGTAGGGAATGAATATAAAATATAAAAACATACTATAACATATCTAATCATTCTATTCCAGTTGTACGCCGGATTAGGCCTTGCTATTTTGGTAGTTTTGGTGCTAATAGCCATACTAACAGCCATCTTCTGTGCCAAATGTTGCTGTTGCTGTTATAAAAGAAAGACAGACAAATATCAAGTGAACTCATTGCCATCCTATAAGACTATTGAACCACTCTATGTGGTAACACCACCACCGTAAGTTGCATATAAGCTGCAACTAAAAGACTACCAACCTATACTGTGTATTGTCTATGATCTAAATGTTGTTCATGTCAAAAACTTGTTCAATAGTCTTAGAGATTGATAAAGACTTATCATAGAAAGAACTCGTACCAACTTGTATATCGGCGTATGCTACAGAATAACTGCTATCGTAGAGAATTTGCGAGTCGAAGATCGAAGAGGCAGAAAAAGCTCCTACAGTGTTCTATCTAATTGAGTACCCAAAGTAATGCTTTTCAAAAATCCAAAAATTTCACTAAGTTGTCTAAAAGTTTATATTTAGTGCCCAGGCAAGGCTGAATCGTGCAATGTCAGATGCTATCTACTCCACTCCATATTCGGGCAGTCCACTTCCATATCCACCTCCACCGGGTGGTACCGTTCCCATGACACCATCAACATCATCCAGAAACAGAATACATCCTGAGATGCAGGTACATTACACAAGTATATCTAGAAACAAAGATATGCCAATTGTGAATCTTGTAAATCAACGTTCACAACACCAAAGATATGCTAAATGCGACACTTTCAGAGCGCTCGTAGCGAGCCAGGCTCAATCCGTCGAATGCATCATCCCGAATTTGCTATGCCACCACCAGAGGCATTTATGCCAGTTGAGATTTACGGAACGAGTAAGCGATTAGAACAGGGACATCAAAAAATAGTAGCAAGGCAAGCATGAAAGAGACTACACCAAAGATACTTTCGAACTCAGGAAATACAGTAATACATTTTGATTCCAGTTCCTCGTGCAACGCTATCGGCACGGACACCACATAGCCCAACGGACGCAAATGACATCAAATGGTTAGATCCCAATAGGAAACAAGAGACTCAAACGCGTGAAGAATTAATATATTGAATTATGATCAAAAGACATTACCTCCCTCTACATATCAACAAGACCGCACAGGAGCTTTTCCTTGTAATCTCTCATTGTTCCGTGTGAATTTCCGTTGAAAATATAATGATGCTCAAAATTAATAAAAAGTTTCCAAGAATAGCTAAAGAAACACAAGTAATACACGTTTATTAAAATTAAATATACATCCCGTAAAAAAGGCAACTAACTACTATACAATTCGGCTACAGCTTCAAAACAGTTTTCCCACGACCACGTAGTTGCGAAACTTTCTCGTAGGCTTCGGGAAGTTGCTCGAATTCGAAAGTCTTTTCGACAATCGGCTTGATCTAAATCAACGCTATAAGAAACATATATATGTATACAAACCTTCCCCTCGAGAGAGAACCTGGATAATTGCTGCATACATTCCCTGTTTGGCATGAAGAAGGCATAAGAAAACCATCTACCTCGGAGAGCGCTCTTAAGAAAAAAATTAACATTAGACTAATAAAGAAGTACTTACGTCCCAGCTCCGTTGAAAATGCTTGTATGCAGTAGAAGCCAATCCAGGTATTGTTCCCAAGCTGTCGGTATCTCGGAGAAGTGGGCTGACAACAGAGACATGAACGCTGTTCCTCCACACACCCATTACCTATAGAAATATAAATAAAAATGATAAAGCCACAAAAGACATAAATAGGCATGCGCCCAGGGTTTCAAACTGAGCCTGGCCTGGTCTCATTGAGCAGGCAAAAAATTCCCCAATTGGGCGAAATATGAACCAGCCTACCACCTGACCTGGCCTACAAATCTTCACCTGAACAGGCCAGGCCCAGTTAGCAACACTGTATGCTCATGTACTACAGGTAAATATAGTTCATTACACAAAATTTCAGAACCATTGCCTATACCAGTGGTGGAAAATTTTAAAAAAACGAGTAAAATCTACAAAAATTGTTGAATTAAAAAATGAATTCTTCTATTAAGGGTGACATACAGATGATGAAAAAACTTAGTGATCTTTTACCAAATACAGAAAACTTAGTGATCATTTTATTAATAATATAAAATATACACATTTGATACTATGTTAAGTCAGTTTCAAAGTGTCCACTGCACCTTACCTTGTCACTCCACTTTGCTAGCTCAGAGTCGACGCAGTCTAGCACTACCTCGAAAGGAGCATGCGCGATCAACTTCGAAGTTACGTCTTCTGCTCGATAATCAATTGGAATGGCACCGAGGCTTTCAACCAAAGGAAAACTGAAGTTTTAAAAAGTTGAGAGAATATCAAGAAAATATACCTGTCTTTTGAACAGGTTACCACAACCTTATCAACACCCCATGCTTTCAACATCTGAATGGCTATTGTTCCTAATCCACCGGAACCTCCGTGAATCAGCACCCGCTCTGCTACAATAAAGAAATTCCGACACGAGAGATAAGCAACCTTACTAGGTTTTCTGTTTGGATTAATCCGTGCCACAGAAACAAGCGCCGCCCATGCAGTACAGCCAACATAGGGCAAAGAGGCCGCCTGTACGAAATCCAAATTGTGCGGTATTACGGAACAAGACGAGGCATCCGTTACAACGTACTCCGCATGACAGCCTTGTGCTATCGCTGGTACAACAGCCATGACCTAAACAAAATATAGATATCAGAGAAGAATTGACAGCAAACCTGATCACCCTTTGCGAGATTATGGACTGCTCCGCCGACAGATTCAATTACTCCGGAACAATCTCGACCAGGAATAAGAGGAAATCGTTTTTCTTCAAAATTGCATTTCTCCAGCTGCTTCCATTGCGTCAACAACTGATTACCGTAACCATTAACCATTACGGTATCAACAGGATTGACACTAGAAGCCTCAAGATAATGGTTATTCCTTTCAAAATGTTTAAAACCTACCTTGATTTTGATGAGCACTTCTGAGGGTTTGCGAATCACAGGAATTGGAGCAGACTTGAGCTGCAATGGTCCACCAGGGAAATCAACTGTCCATGCTTTCATCTCACCAGAGACGGATGACAGCAGACGCCGGCTCCATATCGAGGGCATGCTGTAACGGCGATTTAGTTCGTTTTTCTCATTTTACGTTGTTTTCTTTTGAATTAAAATAAAGAATTAAAATAACAAATAAATATTATAAATCAATGAATGTCTTACAATATAACAACATAGATGAATAAAGGCAATTTTAAGTGAATTTCCACCACTGTTCTCACGGGAATCTCATTTATCGAAACACTATTACCGTTTGAAACGTTCGTCAAATAACTGTGTTGAGGTGTAGAACCCCTGGATACATGAAAAGATCCTTAGCAAATATTTATTGTTATAATGAAACAGTATCACAATAAGGCAGCCAAGCCACATCAAAATATAACAACGATGATGAGCATAAACTAATAAATTACGCAGAAAATGATAAAACATGACAAAACTATGTTTTATAAATAATTTTTAGGACTAGATAAACGATAATTAAAGGTGAAAAGTGATCAACATAAAACCATTCATAATAGCAATCTTATAAGTAAAGTACATGTTAAAATAACAAACCTGGAATGTATCACAGACGGAAACAAGAAGAATGAAAATAACTGGGATCTACCAAACAACCTTTCCTTGATATTCAGGTAGAACACATAACTTCTTCACTGTCTCGTACGACAGCATGACGAGACAAGAGTATAAACTGTTGCTGACTATTCGAGGAGCCAGACCCTAAAGAAGAGGTCACACAATTAATGATAAATTTATAAAAAACCTTTGTAAAAACATTCCAGCCTTCAAACCGCCAGAGGCGAGCAACTGTTTCACCGTACGTGGTGCGATGAACCTGAAGACGAATTCTCAACATCTCCAAAGGATTGGTTGCTACAGCTGAAGATATGCCGCCAATACTGCCAGAAATGGCCTGATCCAAAAACAAGTTCCTATCATCAACCTCGGAAGGCGATGTAACAATCGAACCGGTCTGGTATTCAGTAACCTAAATAAAAGCGAAATCAGATTGTATACCGCTCAGACCAAAATACCTTTTTCCGTATTTGCCTGAATACACCTAGTGACTGGTAGTACATTGACCAGAAAACCATGGTTGAAGGTATATACAACATTATGGAGGAAAAGAAGCCTCTGAAAAATAAGATAAAACTAATAAGCATCCGGTTAAACAATGTACAATAAAGTATCTAATTATAAGAAATAGTAAACCTGTAAAATCCACTGAGGCCATCTACTTTGTAGACTGCTCTGACAACTCGAAGACCAAGCGTACGTCGACCCGCAAGACCATCACGTCGAACAGCTTCCGCTACAGGGACCGACTTTCGGTGACCTCAAAGATGAAATGCTGTTCACAGAACATTTGGAGAAAAAAACTAACCACTAAATGCTTCAGGATTATTGTGTACCATCATATGCTGGGCGACAATATCCGTTGGAACGAATACTAACTGAGCACATGGAGACGCAATTCCACCTAATGTAAGGTATATTAAAAATGTAAGACAGATCGCAAACCTGCTAACGCTGACAGAACAGAGGGATTTTGAATCCCAAAACTTGTTTGTAATAAATCTCTAGTACGTTCATAAGTAGAAGAATACAAAAATGAGGCAGATAATTGTGGCAATGTCATCCAAAAGCCCTAAAAAATGCACACCATAGTCTTTACTACGCTTTAAAGGAAATACTCTTCATTTTAGTAACTATCAACTAATATTACAGTGAACTTACCCTATATAAAGCACCTGCACCTTCAGTGCGAAGAATCTCGAAGAAGGCATGACGCATACCCCTAAAACAGCCTAAGATGGTGAAAACAGAGGTCATATTACCTATAAATGTTATTTTGCCTTTGTAGTTGAAGTCTGCTCTTTATTACAGACATCGGATATAACAAGCAACGAATACTCCATGATGAAGCAAGGGCAAGAGGATAGAACTTATACAAGTTTAAATGCTCCCACTGTATCACAAGAATCTTATCAGGCTGAAAACAGCCAGTAATAAACGAAAATTTAGTTACATACCTGAGTAGTTGCTCTGATTTCGGGAATGGAATCTGATGAAGTCATAACTAACTTCCTATCAACACCTAGACTCTGCTAGAGAACACAATTGGGGTTGACAGTTACCAATCTTCTAACCATCACTTAATCTCTGCGGGGATAAGAGATATGTGAATATGTGATGGCTGTACAACCTACAAAATATACTATGAGATTTCAAGATAGAGAAAGCATCAAAAAATATCGCTGGTGCACATAATTCTTAAAAGAATATATTTAAAATTAAGTTTATAAATCACGGATTATTGGAAACGGTAGACACCCACAAGTGTAAAAACAATCCGCCGAACTACGTACATCATAAATGGAAATGCGCTCGCTTAAAATCGTATTCAAAAAGCAAGAATCACATGTGTTAACTTAACACGTTTGATATGTATCACAGCCTTATTTAGCCATCTTGTTATTGTATCCCCTAGTGGGATAAACAATTTACATAGGAATATTCATAGTCATTGCGACAGCTTTTGAAGTTTATCACTTAGGGATCTGTCAAAGGAAGTAGAATTTACGTTAGAAGAAAGTCGAAGTAAAAATGATATACTTTAATACAATAGTGGGTCAAAAATAATAATATGACTCTATACATCAACATGTTGAACTCATTGGTTAGGCGAAGTCCCATAACCAGCGAGTGACTTTTATGTTGCCGAAACTGTGCAAAAAATACAGTAACCATGCAGAAATTCTAAGAAAATGCTTCAAAAACTAAAGGATTGAGCTTTCGTTGAGCTAGCTCCTTGAACTATATCGCTCATACAAAATTCCGCCGATATGAATTGCACAAATTTTATAGTGTTTATTGTGAAAATTTGACACTAGCCGCCGCATACGATTTTTCAAGTAGTATTGTGTATGATCTAACTGTGAGACTTCGAAAATAGATTTAAATCGTTGTTTGCTCTGAGTGAAATGCTAAGAATAGGTTAATTTAATTGACAATGTCATGAATGAGGCCATCCATCCTGAACGCTCACTGCTCACTGCAGCTGCATGTTGTTCGGATGATAACGTAATACTATAGTTGGTATTAAATCGTCAGATATCTAAGTGTGATAAATTTACATGCGCCGATTTATCTAGGGATAAATTAGCCTCGATTAACCAAAAGAGTTTCACCAGCACCTTTACAGACATTTTAATTTTCTCGGAAAGTACAAAAATCATAATAATTACTGTTTTCGCAGATGAAGAAAACAATATAGAACACTGATCTAACAAAAACTTTATTTAGTTAATTCCATAAGGCATACTTATGTTACGATTTCATCAAGTAAATACAATTGTTTCACAAACTACCATTTAACTTTTTCCTTGTATTCAGGCAAGACACACAGGCGCTTGACTATTTCATATCCAACCATAATAGCACCAGAATTCAGCGAGTTTATGATCAATCTGAAAACCGAAGTCAATTTTGATAATTTCAATGTCACCGTACCTTGGTGGAAGTCCTTTAGTGAAAATACTCCATTTTTCGTCACGAATCAACCGGCTAATAGTATCAGAATAGCTGGTCCTATGCATCTAAACCTAAGATTATTGAACTATCAGCAAGACTCATAACCTGCATTCGAACACGGAGGAGCTCCATGGGGTTCGTTGCAAGAGTGGAGCACATACCACCGAGCCCAGCAGCCACGGCCTGATCCAGTAGAAGACATCTATTATCGGACGGGTGCAATCTATTGAAGAAATCCTGCAGAACATAGTAGGACGGCCAGAAAACAAGACAATAAGGCACATAAACTGAGGAAGAGGCCCAAAACCCTCTGAAATAAGGGATATATTCATAACTAATTTAGATGAACCACCTATAAAATCCTCTCCAGCCATCGACCGCGTAGATGGCCTGCAGCACGTTTAGGCTGAGGGAACGTCGACCACTCTCCTGTCGCATTTTGTCAATTACAGCACTTCCTTTACCCGAGACAAACTTATCGGCATGATAATAGATCATCATATATTGCGAGACAATATCGGTAGGAACGAAGATGACCTAAAGAAAATACATCATAATATTGCCGTATATTAAACAACCTGTGAGCAGAAACTAGCAGCCCCTCCAGAAATGCTGGAAATTCCCGCAACTGACTTCATACCATAATCGGTTTGTAGAATGGAACGCAACTTTTCGTAAACTGTCGTGTAAATGAAGGAACACCCAATTTGTGGCAGGGTTACCCAAAATCCCTAAATTTAACAGCTAGACTATTCCGACTTCGTCAATTACCGACCCTAAATAACCCATTGAAACCTTCCTGTTTGGCAATATCGGTGAACGCATGAAGTGTTCCTCTATAAACAGTCTTCTGCTTTTGAAGTTGAAGACGAGATCGAAGTACAGTCATGGGATAAAGTCCTACACGAACAGTCCATGCACTGAACAAGGAGTAAGTTCTGCTACCTAAGAAGAAACTGACCTAAGTAGCGCCGAAGGATAGAAGAGGGCAAGATTCATGTGTTTCCACTCAATAACTCTTAAATCAGAGGAAGGGAATCCCGGACGGATGGAAAGTTCATCATCAGCCGCAGGAAGAAAAGGAAGAACCGAGGTCATTCATTAACCGACCTAATACAGTAGATCATTTCAACGCAGAAAGATAACAAACCTCCAAACGGCCTGGCGAGAAGATGAAATGGTAAAACAATAAATTTCATCCCTAGATGAGAAAATTCCACACGAAAAACACATTTTACTGTTGAGAATGTGTTGAGCGTGTTCACAGCTCAAACCCGGAAACTAAAACGACCAAAAAATTAAGAAGAGTAAAACATGATAAGTTTATTCCAGAAAATAAATACAATTTATGCAAACAAGACGTTTTACATAATATTATACCTGTATCGATTGAACAGGACGAAAACAAGGTGACATTTGAAAAGAAAAACAAGCTGCTAAATAAATCAAGACAAAGCACTTTAAGCATAATAATTGAGGCTGGCTTTCTTCTTAGCTTGTACTTCTAAAATTGCATCCATGAAGTCCTCGTGAAGTACCTCCGTTGCATCACGGCGTAGTGCAATCATACCCTAAATATGTACAATAAACAGTATATAAGTATAGCAAAACATACAGCTTCTACACAAACAGCCTTGCATTGTGCACCATTGAAGTCATCTGTACATCTGGCTAATTCTTCAAAGTTTACATCTTTGCTGAAGAAATTTTTTTAAAGCGCGTAAGCACACCTTTCCCACTTGACATTCATTTTTCTGGAATGAATTTGCATAATCCTAGCTCTGGCATCTTCGTTAGGATGAGGTAATTCAATTTTGCGATCCAATCTTCCAGACCGAAGCAGCGCGGGATCAAGAACATCAATACGATTAGTAGCAGCAATTACCTTAAACAACGCAAGTAATAAAATACAATTTAGAACACTACCTTAATTTCGTCATTTGGCTGGAATCCGTCTAACTGATTCAGCAACTCAAGCATGGTGCGCTGGACTTCACGATCTCCTGCCTTTTCCGAATCGAAACGTTTAGTACCTAAAATAAGCACCAGTATATGGCGTAATACGGCGATTTTATTTCCAAGGAAATATGGCTTACCAATTGCGTCGAGCTCATCAATGAAGATTATAGCAGGAGCCTTTTCCTTAGCTAGGGCGAATGCATCACGCACTAACTTGGCACCATCACCGATGAACATTTGTACTAACTGAGGGCCAGCTAATTTCAAAAATGTCGACTTTGTTTGAGCGGCTACAGCACGTGCCATCATAGTTTTACCAGTACCTAAAGCAGCATTAAATCAATGACTTGCAAAAATCAATACCAGGTGGGCCATACATCAAAACACCCTTTGGAGGATGAATGCCGAGATTGATGAAACGATCCTTATGAGTCATCGGCAAGACAACAGCTTCAATTAATTCTTGGATTTGCTTATCACATCCACCAATGTCAGAATACTGCTCGGTTGGCCGTTCATCAACCTACAACGTACATATTATCTTATTAGAAGTATAAAAAAATATTACCTCCATGGCCTTTACACGTGAATCGTACTCCGCTGGCAGTTTTTCAAGGATCAGGTAGGAATCCTGCAAACAATGCTATATTCCATAGAATACAAGGACGATAAACCTTATTGACTCCTACGAGATCTCCTGGCTTTAACTCGGAAGAGTCGACCAAGCCAACAACTGGTAAGAAATATGTTGCCCTAGTTGACGTCTTGATAACTGCACATTTGGTTTTCTGTGCATCCAAATCAATATTGGCACCTGAATGAAAAATTACTTAGCGTTTGCAATAGACAGTACCTTCTTCTTCTTGATTATCTTCCAAGTCGAGAAGCTCAACGACGTTGGAAACAAGATATGGAAGAGTCTTATTCACCTAAGAAGTAAAATGAAATTAGCAATAAGTACGATAATACCTTGATTCTCTCGTTGTTCTCCTTAATGCGCTCTTTCAGTGTTTGAACCGAATGGTTAATGCGCTGCACTTCACTTCGCATGATACGGATTTCATTATCTAGAAGATGAGTTCGGCTCTTCAGATCATCAGCAGACATTCTGAGTACTTCTTCACCAAGCTGCTGTAACGGAAACGCAAATTAGTCTAAAAAAACAGCCAGGTTAACCTCTTCAACTTCCATTTTCTCAGGAGCAGCTTGCGAGGATTTTTCCGGCGTGGTCGACATCTGCAACAGATAAATTAGTAAATTTAATTGTGAGCATAAAGAACGACAACAATATAATCTGTTTAACCTAAATATGTTTAGATAAAAGACATATATCAGCAAGGTATTTGAGGCTTGCTGTAAAATATTGCAAAATTCAAGGGAAAGAAAAAATTTCGACTGTTTACCGGCAAGTTTTCAAAACCTTTTCTCAAAGATGACAAATGCGTACGTAATATCTGCCATTGCGAAAATGTATATGCCGGCATCTAAATTTATTAGATGGTTTTTCGCATTTCTGAATTATACTTTTCCGTATATTCTTCTAAAAGATTTTTCATATATTTTCATTCATTAAGTTATATATATATAATTTATATTAAGTTATAATATATGCAATGATTTGCTATTGAGTAAATTACTATGTTTTGCAGTTTAACCTCAAGATGTCTGTTCGTAAAGGTCTTTCTCGCTTCGATCGGGTTAACCAGTGGCTTCAGTTTGCCCGGCAATGGCATGTAATCGATGGGAACCAACAGGTTTGTATGTCTCAGTTATATACATTACTCATATATTCAGGACGCCTTCAAACTTGGAGAGAAGGTGGCCATCCACCTTGCCGGGAAGCACAAACCTATTTGGCATCCAGAGACTGATTGTGGGGATCATGTCGTTGTTGTTAACTGCAAAGACGTGGCTATGCATGGTTTTGATTGGAAACACACGCTATATCACTTCAACAAGGTATATATTAAATTTATTATTGTTATCACTCACCTATTTAGGAATATCCAAGAGCAAAATCGGATATCCCAGCTTATCAAATTCACGAATATGACCCTTGTCGAGTTGTATTTCTTTCAACGTATAAGGTTAGTTCATTGTTTTGCATCTATTTTGATACTGTTGTAGGCCCTTGGAAACAACCTACTACGAAGGCGGCATGTTCAGCGTCTACATCTATTTCCCGACCTTGAAATGCCTAATTTTGTTAGAAAGAATTTAGGAAATCAGGTAAAATTGTTGACATATTTTTCTTTTATTATACTTCTATTTCAAGTTGGAACAAGTTCAACAAATTGTCAAGCGAAGTGATCAGTATTCAGCAGAAGAGCGTGCACGATTTCCAAGGATTGTTAAGTACGTTTTGTTTTCCGGTTGAAATGTTACTTCATACATTGGTGTTATGGCTTTGTTCAAATGATTGTCATGTTTTTTTCTGCCCATCCTCGTTAATTTATTAGGATATTAGTTTCATTATTGCGAGTAGAAACTGTCAATTGAATCATTTAGTTCTTGTAATTATGATGCACTTTCAGATTTGACGATTCCCATGTTGTTGACTGGGAAAGAGGTATCGGCAATCCCGGAAGGCATGTGAAGCCATCACCTCACGACAAAAAGGAGAAGAAGTAATTGTTTAATTTAAATATATTAGGTTGTTGAATTTATTGTTAATATTGTGTTAAGTAAAGTGTACCATTTACTTCCGCTTAAAGGCTAGGTGTTTACAGGAGTGATTGCGATTACAATGTAACATTTGTTACACTGATAACTTTTAACAGTGTTGTTTGAAATTCAACAGTGTCTAAGCATAACAACAATTCAGTTAGCTAGTGTTTATTGGACAGATTGTTCTCTATAATTTGTGGGCGGAGAAGTGTGTGTACCTGGCTGGTTCCGCCCCCTATTAGGTCACTTTCCAACGATGGTTCGCACCTGTATTGTCGCCTTTGTTTTACTCATCTCCGTTGTTTCCGCTCAGGATCAACCTGTATGCTCCGCGAATCAACTCTTTAACGGACAGATTTGCACATGTGCCCCAGGGTAAGTATTTTCCATCTTTCAACTACTTGCATTATGTGGTTGAGACTACGTGGTTATCTTTATAAGACTAAACCACGCTTTGCCATCAGTAAATATTCGGGATTGGAGTTTTACACTGGCTTAGAGAGTATATTAACTATGAGGAGTTGTTGTTGCAAAGCGTTCTAAACAGTTGTCAAGGCCATTTGGGTCTGTGCTAGTCCCTTTCCTTCTGTGGCGACCTCCAAATTCCAAACCAATAGAAATGCAGTAGATTGCTATGTGATAATTGATAAGTGAAATGAAGCAGCTACTTAGGTGGAACAACCGTAATTGACATGCTATTTTGCAAAAACCATCTACAAATTTCCTATAAAGTTATCTGCTGAAGTGAGTTGAACCGTTTGATACAAGGTAAATGTAATGTATATAGGCTAGTGGGCTACTTACTAGATCTGCCGTAAAGATAGAAGCCACGCGAACCCACAAATTATCTAGCCAAATAAACGGTATTAGTGGAAAGTTATAAAAATGCGTATTTTGCCAAAACTATAAGCGCTTCAATTCCTTGGGTTTGGATACCCTGAATGAATTCCGTTAGTTTAAACGGGATTTCTTTCGTTAACCACTCGTCTATGGTCTGTTCAAGTGTAATTGTGTGAACAAAACACTTTATGTTTATATACAGTTCTCAATCTAAATAGCTAAAACACGCAGTAGAAAGAAAAGTCTTGAGAATGCCAGCTACATGGTGCGTTTTAAATCCAAAGACAGAGCATAGGATTACTAGACCATTATCTAAATGGATTGATATCAGAACTTAAAAGTAAAAATCAGTCTCTTTTGTCAAAATGTCCTCGAAATTGTGAAATCAGCTCCAGTTGACACTATACGGGCAGTAGGGACTGTAAACCCGATAAATGATTTGTACCAAAATTCTGCAAACCGGGTATGGTCCAAATTCCTACCCCTAACTGGCACTAAAGGTCAGATATCTTATTTTCTGACGTCTATTTTTTGCCTAGAAATGACGGAAGTATACAGTAAGAGTATAATATGATTTGTTGATGCAGAAATCATTGGTTTACCATGTTGGCAATCGTTCTATCCGTCGTCGCTCGTAACTAGTTTCTACTCTCTCTGTAACCCCTCTGCGCTTTACGTTTTTGCCATGCCAATTCGGGAATTCTGTGATAAACGAAGTGTAACGGAAGGCGCAACAAAAACTGACGTTTTCACCCAAAACACAAAACTCGAACGATTGCAATACAATTATTGGACTAAGGGGGACACCAAATGGACAAACAAACTTAGATATAAACTTGTATTTAGGTATTTTTCGTCCGCAAACGAGGACTCAAAGGCCAAATGTGAGGATGAGTGCGAAGAGGTAAGCCAGACTGGATAAGGTTGAATCTAAATTACACCATTTAAACACCATTTTGGGTAGGGTGAGCCCATAGAATAAGGTCTAAGACAGTGGTCTGTCCGTTCAGGACTCTCATTTTTAAGAAGGGGCTCGCCATCATAACCGACCTTTAAATTTTCATCCAAAAATAATGTAAAATTTCCGAACAGAATCAAAGAGCTATATTTAGGTATACAGTAGCTTCTTCACCTACGGAAAGTGCGTAAAGGACATTTTCGGCAAGATGCCAGAAGACCAACAACCCGCTTGTAATATGCGATGTGGAGTAAGTTAAACAGCTTTTAACTTCCTATAACCAAATGACAGAAGAAAATCAGTTCTCTTTTCAAAAACACTCTTTTTAGTTGAAGCAGAAGTTGGGAATGGCCCGACGAGTTGTCAACATTTCGAACTATTCCCAACCCTAGATTGAGGTTTATTCTGGGGATTACGAACTCAATGGGCCCGCTTCATAAGCTTCTGTTTCAGATGAGAGTTCAACTGTGGGCCTCGATTGGAGTTTTTGTAGTCTTTGCGGCCGCGATAGCCACTCTGGTGCTCACTCTGCCTATGTGTATTGCCACTTGCTGTTCATGGATTCATGCCAAGAAGGTTAGTTTTCCCTTAAATCTGAGCTCCCAACAAGATAATATCATCTATGACCTCACGAAATACAATAATTTAGTATATAAAACTGGCCCAACTATTAGTCCGAGATGATGTCCATAAAATGGTAATTTCGGGGGTTGAGATAGTTATATCTAGGCAGGAATAGATGATATCGAAAGGTCATATAAAAATGCTGCGGTAGAAGGAACTAGTAATGAAACCAAATAGAGTTGGTCGGGAAATCTTACACTAGCCACTCCCAAATTGTACGCTTTTCAACTGTCTAATATTAAGTCTCTCTCTTAAACTCAATGCATGCGCTCAGAGGAAGGAATTATCGGCCCGGTCTTTGTCCGTTCGACCAACTTTTAGAAAAATCTGGCGCTCGACTCTGGAGCAACATCAGAGTTAAATAGTTTTTCGAGCCAAATTGTCGTTAAATGGAGACATGACCAGAACCAGTTTCGAAGCGCTATTTCCACCCTCCAAATGAGCCGGCTAGCATCCTTAGTAGAGATGTGTATATCAATCTGGTTAAAAGATTGGAATTTAGGGCAGCGTTGGTGATTTGTAATAACGGATTGTTTATCAAACGGTAGCAGAAGGCATGCTTCCAGTCAGCTTTGTCCGCATCAAACCCAATGACCTTTAGGAAAGCGACAGCGCGCACTTGCGACTATCACAAACACTAATTGATACAATCGTATAGTCAGTAGCGCGGTGGTATACGGAAGAATAACCAATTAATGCAAATATAATCATACATTCAAGTATAAGGATACTTAGCTTGCTTTCGTTACGAACATAGCTGATGCCAAGTCGTTGACAGATCCGACGTGGTTGTACCTTACTAAGACGTTTCACAAGATGAGTCACAACTCATTCTTATAAATGGCCACCAAGCGCTTTTTACAAGTAGTTCTCGAATCATTTCATTACTAACCAACTATATAAAAACACGCCCAAACTATATGATGCATCGAAAACGAAAGTAAATTGGCGAGTTAAAATAACCAGCCGGGTCTACATACCAGCGCTGCGAATGCCAAAACTAACCAGTATTGAAAATGTTAGCGCAGATCCCGATTTGGATCACACAAATATAACGAATTAAAACTGTTTTCTCCTCCAAACTAAGAACTTTGTAAGCAATAAAACCCTTGAATTAACCGACGTTACAATCCATCACATCCCGTACTAATAACATTTAGGGAAATCGGAACAATAAAAAACAATCAAAGGCATTTATTGCCTTATTTTGACGAAAGATGAACAACCAGTTTGGCAGTTGCCATTGTACTAACACAAATAACTTCTCTTAACTTGTCATTATATCAATACACTGGAAATGTAGATAGTGTAAACAGGGAAAAGAGTACGACTTATCCAGAATGGGGTTTGCAATCACACAATAAGATAAAATAAATTAATGTAATTTCAGGCCAACAAACACGCTAAGAGAGTTGCTATCGAAAGCCAGGCATCACCAAGCAAAGACCAGCAAGTAGCGACTATGGGATACAATCCATACGGATACTGGCCATACTATGGAAGAGCTTAAACCCAGATACAACAAAGTGGCCCGCTCATGTCTTTTCAATCCTAAGCCATTATATTTCCTTTCCCGGGTATGATATCGTAATAACTAGCAGTTACTCTTAATTTTCATGCATTTATAAGTGTATAATAATTAGCCCAAAGCAAAATGTCCGTGCTCATGCCAAAACTATGATACATACTTTTAATAATCAGCTAGATGTAACTCGATGTATCTAACTAACTTTATCTAAAAGTAATAAAGGATTTATAAAATTAATATTTAATAAAGTAAACAAAAAATAACAATAACAAAAATAAATTCCAGATCACATATAAAACAACAACGGTACACACAACAAAATAGGACAAACTTACACTACTACGTCGACTTCTTTGCAGCGAACTTCATGAACAATTTGAATGTGAAAAGTGTCTTATCACATTCCAATTCGGCTGCCTAAATTGATGTTTGCATGAGTTCAGAAAGTTACAACCAACCTTCAGTTTATCTCTAGCTTTCCAGAAAGCACACAACTTTGCTGTATCAGCTACCGGCATATAGGTTTCTTCAACCTCTTTTATCTGAAATTAATGGATAAAGAATACTAACATGTTATTACCTCTAGTTCTTTCGTTTCATCATCTTTGTGTTCATCATTTCTGATTTCTTCAATGATGGATGAAATCATTTCCTTCTTCACGCAGAGCTGTTTGTTTTCTTCGCACTCAACTTCTCTTCGAATTACTAGATTTCGCATGACCTAAATATACACATAAACCTCAATAGTAGAATCCATGGCTCTATGAGAGAGAAATAAACGTCACATGAGTGTATGTACGTACTGTACGAGCAGCACTATTGTATTCTTGATAACTATAACATATACGAATTTACCAACCTTACAGGTGTATTCCACCATTCCTCGAACTGTCTGAGGGAAATCCACTCCGTAAAGATAATATGTACGAGCCGGGGCAAAATCATTGGTCTTACCGACGGCCTAAAATAATTTGAAAACAAAATCAATGAATAGCAACAAACTCTTTGAAAAACATATCCCTCCTCAAGCATTGTGAACAATAGTTCCCTGGTTTCCTTGGAGCTCATCATCGTTAGCTTTTCAATCTGGTCTTCCTCAAGATAATGCTTAGCGATCAGAAGACGGAAGATCCTTCAAACAAAAAATTAATTGTCAAAAACTTAAACTACTGCGCTACCTCACAGCTTTCGTATCCAACTGCTCGCGTATTAGAGATTCGATGTGATTGCGACAGGCTAATTCGAAAGCCTTTTCAAAATCTAAAGTCAAGTTTCTTGGAAACGTGAGAAACAATACTGACCTATAAGATATAGACCGCCACCACTGTCGCCGGCCTTTCGGAGTATACCATGACTGTCTTCTAACAGACCCAGAAGAACTTTTTCAATAATCGTTCTATCCACTTTCATGTTGTGATCCTTAGCGCAACGTACAATATCCACCACCTGAAACAAAATTACCAGAATTTATAGATGTATGAAGACAGACAAAACAGAGACAGTGCAAAACAAAACAAAACAGTGCTTTCGAGACAAAAACATATCTATCAAGAATAAAATAAAAACTAACTGATATCGGAGAAGTACTAGTTGCGAGTATATTTGTCGACCGTGTTTCGTTAACTTTCAACAAAGCCTCAAGAGTAGCTCTGAAAGTGTCGACACCACCGTCTGTGGAGCTCTAAATACGAACGTAAAACAACAAGCAAGGAAATTTACCTGAGCCGAAGGAATTAAAAACTCAAGAACAATTTCATCACGGATGAAACGATCAAATCGTGGCCAGTTGATTTTCCAATAAATGCCAGCATCCTGATCCTTATTACTTCCAGCTTTTCTTTTTTTGAATGCATTGTCTGAAAATAGCGAAACTGTCTTTTTTTGTTAATGAAACACTTACCATTGGAGGTACCAGGAATGTCTTCTAGAATTAAATCCGGTAAAATAAATGGATCATATTTTCCGGAAAACGTGGGGCATCCATTCAGAACTGTTTCAACTGGAGGACATCGGATGATAAACTGCGATTCCGCTAATCTGGAGAACGTTTCCTTCAGCTGAACAATATTAAGTATACTGTGCTATATTTAAAAGCAATACCACATCGACTGTATATTCTTGATTAGCGAGTAGTCTACGAACAACTTCGGAGCAAGTTTCACGTCCTCTGTATAGCAATTCAAGAAAAATCACTTCTCCTTCATCTTTGTATAATGTCTTGGTGATAAAAGCACATCTGAAACAGGACCAAGAGCGTTAGCTAATAAGAAATATTACCTTGGAGCGCGAGCTAAATACTGAGCTTCTTCCGTATCCACGAAATAGTGGACACGAGACGAAGGGTCCGTTTGAAACTTCACTATCCCAAATTGTTCAAGCACCGTTAACGACTTGCGAATCTAAAAAACATAAAATGTTACCAAATTTATAATTCAACTCACAGTGGTCAGGCTTTGTTTTCCTCGCAGTCTGCTAGTTATAAACGGTAGCGGTCCAGGCTCCCGAATTATACTTCTAGCGACTTCACTAACGGTTGAGCCAAAATGCTCCTTGATTAGATTGGCGCATAGATCAGTTTCGTACTGACCAGACTTCCTCATTAAAACTGCAAAAAATGAATACATTTCATATGACTGGGTACAAATGAAAAGAAAAAAAAGTTGAACTGTGGAGTTGGCGGAATAAGAACCGGGGCTGGCAAAAGTGAGGGCCGACCCGGGCCGAATTTTTTTTTTTAAAATTGGAATTTCGCAATAGTGATGCCTAGAAAGCCGGCCCGGGCCACCCCTGATAAGAACTACACATGAACTTTTTTAAACAATGATGATATATTTACACAATACACATCTCTTAGAAAAGGCGCCGCCAACAGCGAACCAACTACGTCGAAGAAAGAGCAGATAAATATATGTTCTTAAAACTAACTGAGCAATAAGAACTGCATTAAGGTATATTTAATTGGTAATAACAAGAACAAGTTAACAACAAATAAAACATTAATAACAAAAGAAAGAACAAATGTATAATGACGGGATCATTGTCTTCGCTTGATATTCTTTTGCTGGAATTAACTGTTGTTATTGAACAATTACGTTCTCACCTTTTTCATCCGTTTGCCTTCTTTCACCTTGCGGGTACTTCGGCTTGATAGACGCGACTTCTTTCCACCCGGTCCGCCGCCACTACTCGACTTTCTGATAAAATATATTTCGTTTGTATAGTCAACAAAAGTTTACCTTTTCGTATCTCGTAGTACCTCACCATCTTCTCCTCGCATCATGTAGCTTCCAAATTTGAGCAAGTCGTCCATAGCATTGTCTCGTGTCATTTTCTCTTCACGAAGCCTTTGAGATCGGGTTACACGAAGACGCATGTAGTGGTCCTCCTCGAATGCTTCTCTTTCCTTGTCAATAACGTACTTCCGCTTCGAAACTTCCTAAATGCATTTATATAATTCGAAGGCGACAAACAAAGGCTTACCGTATATTCTTCAGGTGCTTCACTATATTGCTCCTTCAGTTCTTGAATCAAGGAACTCTGGAGAGCCCTTTGTCGAGCCTTTTCTACGGCTTTCTTCATTTTTCCATTAACAGTTCCCTCTTCATCGTCTAAATATTGTAGGTAAATTAAAGTAAGATGATTGATGCTACCATCGTATTGAACAGCCATCATCTTTGGAGGGACATACTTCTTAGTTTTCTTTTCTCCATTTTCAGAGCCGTTATCATCTTCGGAACCTTCGTCGGAACTGTCATCCAACTGAAAAGTAATTAGAAACGATATAGAAACGAAAGCAAACCTCCATCTGATCAGGACGCGCACGCATAGGCCCTGATCTTGGTGTTTTGGTGTCCGATTGAACCTTAAAAAGAATTGTCACATGACCAGAGCTATATTACCTGAATTAGCTTATCAATCTGCCCCTTCATTTTGGCTTCAATGGGTCTTAGCTTTTCAACGATCTAGAAAATCACAATTACTTTTATATTAACATGCGCATACCGTCCGATGTTTTGCTGCCCTCAAAACTGATGGTTCGTTGGCAATTGATTTACCACAACTCATCTTATCCATCAGCAATGCTAATTCTGACATATATGCCAATATTTCTCTATTCTTGACATCAAGAAGGCTGATACCCTAAAACATGAAATGAGATAAACAAGATGATCACCATCATACCTCACGATCATGTTTGGCTTGCTTCAAGGCAGCGAGGAACTTCTCCGCCGTTTCGACGGCTTCACTGGAAGTTTTCGCACACTCATGTGCTACAATTGCGAACCGCTCGCAATCAGGCGTCATCTAAACACTTTGATTAAACTAGCACTCAAGCTAAAGGCAGAAATAGCAATCGAAGTAACGAAATAATATAAGCAACAGACAAGAAATAAATCAATTTATTAAACCTGAGAAAGTTCAAAATGTACATAAATGATATGAAAATTACAAATTACGATTTACCGGAAGAACCCTGCCCTGCATTATTGTGAACAGGTGGTTTATTCGTCTTTGCTTCATCCTTTTTGCCACCATTTGCATATTCCACAAGCATTTCTTTCAAAAATGCCAAATGTTTCTGTAAGGAGTCTATCTAAAAATATGATTGAAAACCACATGGAAACAATTCATCTGACCTTTCTTTCTAACTGTTCGTTTTCGGTTCGCAGTTCTTCCACACGCTCTGCTGTTTCACTTTCTTCTTGTCGCTTCTTCTGACGAGTCCTATTGACGGCTTCGTTGTTCCTCTTTCTCTTCTCCACATACGTGTCATCGGTAGGCTCGGTTTCTATCTGAGCTTTTGTGCGTTTTCTTCCTGGCTGCCCATTCATATCTGAAAGAAAGTAATTATTATGAATAGGATAGTTTGGCTTGAATGGAAAGGTTGAACAAAGTACACGTAGGAGTACATTTATGTGTTGAATGCATTTTCTCCGTTGTTTTGCACAGAATCCTAGACAAAATAGTCCTTTAAAGAATATATAGCAATGCCGATAAATTTGTCATATCAAAAATAAGATTTTCTTTTTGCAAGCAGAAATGAAAAAGTCAACTTTTAGATTAATTGCATGGCGCTTTCTTTATTGCACATGGCGCTTATTGTTGAGGGGGAAGTTTCAAAAACCTAATATTTCTTTATACAGACAACTCATACGGCCATGATTTATTAATTAGAAATATTATGCGAAACATACAGTTTTAAAAAATTTACGATTTCAGGAAATAAATATATTAGTAGGTATACTATACAGTATCGTATAGCTCAATAATATGGAACCAATGGTATCAGCTGTATTTAACGCAGCTCTAGTAGGAAATAGGTACTATTCTACTAAATGATAAACAAGACGGGAAATTTAGACTTCTTCGACTAACTATTACCAAATATAATGATTCATATACTATAACTTCAACAGATGATCCTAGTCTATTATTCTTTACCGACTTGAGGCCTATTGGCTTTGAATATGTTGTAGAGCTATCACATCAACTGATTAGTACTAGGTATGAACATTATACTTACAAAACTATAGAGTCATAATAGTTAGAGTTGTTTTATCTTAATGAAAGTGTACTTGGAAACATATAGTATTATTATAAGTAAACTCCATTACAGAGATCAAGTAATTGGCTTACGTATTGAGAACCCTAATGAAGATGTAATTATGGTTATTGGAATAGATGATATTTATAAAGTTGCGCTAGCTCAACCAACAATTGAACAATTACGAGTACACATTCGAAGTCAGATAAACGTTGACAAAGTAGGTTTCAGTTATCAAGAGTACTCATTTAACAGTCAGTTACTAAATTAATATAAAAAATAAGTAATAATTGACTATGTACAATGTGAACTAACGAAACTATATTATTATACTACCAATTATTAAGAAAATATTCAGAAAGAACTGCTCGACTCTAAACAAACTAATGAAAGTCTGCGGCAGCAATTGAACGAAAAGACTATCGAGTTAACTAAGGTGAGGCAAGATCAAAGCAGATCTTAGTGTTATGAAAATCTTACATCACAAGCTGGAGGCACCAACGTTATTGTTTATAAATATTTGTTTCAAAACACAACTTTTATAGATTTTGTTATAACTTTTATTACTACAATAGACTATTGTAGTTTAGTGATATCAATTAGATATCACAACTTTTGAATGAACCGTTTAGTAAAATAATAACATAATTACAGCTAAAAGAAGAAAACAACTGGCAAAAGAAGGAGCTAGAGCTGCTTAGAATGTTCCTTCACACATCGGCAGAATCCGCATGCTGCTCACATCAGTGTACTACAAGGTGAGAAGGGCAGCCAGTAGCGGTAGTATAGAAACGCCCGGGTAGTTTTTAGCCTGTCCGGGCAACAATTCTCAATTGCTCTGGCACCAACCCGGCCGTTGCTATACTACGGCCACAAGAGTAGGCGACGAGCTAGTGCTGATCGGGGTTTTAACCCAGGAATAAAGTACGTTTAGGCCCGAAACGACGTTCCCAAAGCGGTATGTTCTCACTATCAGATAGACATAAATAACTCGTTTTTGTTCATAAAAGTTCAATTTCTTGGCCCGATCCGTTAACAATTTAGGTCTAACATTAAAGTCAAGCAATATTCATCATATTTACGGGTTGACTTTCAATGTTTCAGGAAGTCTCCGGAGAAATCAGAAGATTTGCATAGAGCAACAATGAGTCACGATGTTTCCTGTGTTGATGCGCAAATGGAAGGTACGGTATAACCAATAGAGCACATATGGCGAGCAGTTTGAACTGCTTTGAACTATGCTTTTAATTAAAAAACCCTGAACACATAAATTCGTAAAATGATTCCTTCAATACCATGGTACATCTCGTTAATAACTATTCATTGAAGTAATAAAACTGTTTAGACTCAAATTCTTCTGAACATATAGTAACCGAGGAGAATTCAAACGATTCGGTAGATGCTCAGATAAAAATCCAGGCAGCAGCCACTTCAAACGAGGAAAAAGAGGTTTGCATTTATAATATTCACCTCTATACATCCAATATATTTATATTATTATAAGCCAAAAGCGATCGCCTATTGGTTATTTTCCAGCCGTTTGATAACGAATTCGGGCAATATCTGCATAGTGCCTGACTTTGAGTACTGCCGGCCAATAATCGAACTCAAAAGTCGGTTTGGTTCTGATTATTTTCTATTTCTCCATAAGGACCTGTCCCTACTAGACCTAAATGCAGGGTGCCAGAATTATCAAAACTTCTATAATTCGGCTCAAAAACACTTTAATAATATCACAGCTTTTTCATATTTCAATTCAGAATAAAAATTACTTTCTATAAAACATTAAAATCCAATTGAATTTTACAGTTACCGTTCTTTTGAATGTTTTTAGCTATCCTTAGGCCCGTCCATCAGATTTATAACCTAACTCTTTTTTCGCTTCTGAAGCAATATTAGCCAATCCTATAAATACAAACCTAACTAATCTTGTTCAGGATTTGCTGTGGGGTATAGCACAGTTTATTCTTTGTCAACTCTGTCCGGAGCAGTCAAATGACCTAAATGGTATGGAAAGACACTTTGTAGCCGCCCATTTAGACAAGGTATTATAGTCTTTATAATACTTACTTAAAATCATATAGCAAGTATTTATCTATCTATCCACAAATAGCCATCTTATCTTTTTTGCTAACAACCTGCGAACAAGTGGCGCCTTCTCAACCGTACAAAACGGTGGTAAAAACCCTATGAATACGCAAGGAACACTCCATTATTATTATTAAATCCAACAGCTATTGTAATACCGACCTAGCACGATATAACATTAGTTGTGGTGATATTTGA